>VXBJ01007637.1:323930-363942 GCA_013400055.1 Nycticryphes semicollaris | reverse complement strand
TAAAAAAAAAAAAAAAAAAGAGTCAGTTGATGGTGCCATGTGCTGCTTTTCCTTTGCGTTCTGGAGAAAGGGGGTGCAGCGTGGGGAAAACGGAGGCAGGCAGCGCTCAGTGTGCGAGCCTCTACCCTCGCTGCGATCTGGCGGCTGGTGTGGGGCTGGGACGGGTGCCACAGGCCGTCCTGGGCTTTGTCCCGGCTGCCTGAGAGTCCAAGGAGCGAGTGGGTTGGTGCCCAGTTTGGGCGGTGTGGGGTGGGGAGGAGGCGATGGAGAGCAGGAGGAAAGCTGCACGGTGTTTTAGCACAAGAGCAATCGGAACAAATACCATGGGTAATATAAATGTTGTTTATTGCATTTTCATGTAAAATTGTTTAACTTAAAAACTCTTAGTGACAGAGGGAATGTAAATCTGAGGCTTGAGAGCCTGAGTCACCAGCAGAAGTTTATTATTATCCCTGATAACAGCTGAATTCCAGTCTTTCTGCATGCTATAAAATGGGGCAGTTTTGTCTATTATTGGCGCCGTGTGCACCGCTATAGTTAAGGGTTTGTCAGCAGTTCAACTGTAAGCCCCTATTTTCACGGGTTTATAACTCAACTGTTAAAAATTCACTCCAGGCTGAAACTTGGCACACAAGATGAAGTCTCTGCAAGTTATGCTGAAACTTAGGCTGTCCTCAGGCAGCTTCCTGACAGTGCTAAAAGACATGAGGTGTGTGTATGGCTCCTCTCAAAAGACAAGAGGGAGCAGAGACAAGGGCCCAGCATTTTGTGCTTGTCATTGAAAGTGACGCTGTGGCTGGATTCTGGCTTGCTTAGAGGGAGCACCCCGATGCCCCTCAGTATCCTTGAATATGTCTAAAATTTGGAAAGACTTCTATTTAAGTTTTACATAACTTACCTGTTCTTTTCCCTGTTAGCTTTGCATGGAGAAAAATCACTGAAGCACTTTGCATGCACTTATTTAAATCCACTGTTGTTTTGTTATGCTTTAAGGTCTAAATAGCATTTAACGTTTCCATTTAACTAGGTGCTATTAATTAGTTAATATTTGTATAGTGTTTTGGTGCTATAACATGCTCTAAGTGTATGAAGAGTATTGTTATTGACTACTTCAAGATAGGTTGCAAGGCTGTAATACAGTTGTAATTACTGGATAGTTACAATGATGCAACCTTTGCTCTGACCCAGTGTCATTAAGTAGGAGGCATGGTGTAATCATGTGAAGAGAGCGTGGTTCGGTGTATTGGTATGCTCTAATTCGTCAGGGTATGAAGATCAACGCTGTTTTTGAAGGGGCATTCATTTTTCAAACTGGTTGGATGCTTTTATGGGATTACCATCTTGACAGTAACGCCATTGGGTTCCTTCACATTTTGTAGCTGGTCATGGTGATCAGGGAGTACTTTCAGTGCTGCAGACTGGCAAGAATCCTTTAAAGAAAGGAAGAGAATAGTGCTAACTCTTTGTATGATTACACAGATTTATAAGGAAGCAGGTCCAGCTGTGAAATCTGAAGCTGACCTGGGAAAATGAACCTTTCCGTACATCAGAATTGGAGGCATGAGCAAAAATTTCAAGAGAAGGTTTACTTGAGGTGCAACATGAGGCAAGGGGTAAAAAAATCAGTGGAGTAAAAATCAGCCTCTGACATATATGGAAAGATGGTGCTTGTCTTGCTATCATGAGTAAATATAAAATATGTATTTAAAAAAAATGTGTTGATACTCTCCACATACAAATTTTGCTTATTTTTTCCTTACTTGACGTATTAATGATCTAATTCTTGGCTTATATCCATTGGTTAAAGAACAGCACTAGGAATGAAATTGGCCCAGTGAAACAAAATGGAAGAAGAGTTGTAAATCAGAAATAACTGTGGATTTTCATACAGGTGTCAGTATTCTGGATTTACACTAGCATATGTCTAAAATCAAAATTTGGCCAGCTATCTAAAATTTGGGAGTTTCAGTCTGTGTTGCAAGGTAGCAGTTGGTTGGCATAGACCTCCTTTTATTGAGGTCATCTGCTCTTTCAGCCAACATCCACACCTGCAAAAAAAATTTCATTATCTTAATATCCACTGTTCTTGATGGATGGCTTTCGTACCAAACCTTGATCATCTCTGGAGAAAACGTTGAAGTACAGTCTTCTGGGATTTGCTATCAAATATTTAAACATCTTACTGCATTGGAAATAGTAAATCCATATAATGAATTGTAACTAGCAATGAGTCTGAGGTGAATCTTCTGGAACTAACTTTTTGCTAAACTTTATTTGAATTCAGGCACTGTTGGCAGAGCATGTGAAAGGGCTCGAGGTCAAGGGGGTGCAAAACTGATAGAGTTCCATGTGATCAGACTTGGAAGGCTCAGTTTAAAAAGCATCATTAACTCAGTGTTACCTTTCAGTGCCTTTCTAAAATCTTTCATTTTAGACGAGAGGCCTGCGTGCAGAATTTAAGAGGCTTATTCTCTTACACAGAAATAATGCTGCTAAGCTGCTAGAAATCTCAGCAGCTTAATATAAATGTTCAAATAAAAAAGTTAGTATTTTAACTGTATAACCTTCAAATATAATTAATAATGAAATCCTAAGCAGGAGCCTAGGGGAAAGCATTTGGATTCTTTCTATTTGTGGAATAGGTGCAGGTCTCTAGTGTGCAGTTGAAAATAGGGACTAAATATGAGCTGATGATTTGGAAATCATTTATGTGTGCTGCTGAATGCAATCATAGTTGGGATATAAAGTAGAGCACGGGCGAAAACGAAAACAGAAGGACCCAGGCCACCAACTTCACGCTCAGATAAAATAACAAACTTGCTTACTAGGTGGAGGTATTCAGATGCAGAGTTTTTTCATTTGGCCTGAGGATTAAATGATATTATCCTGACAGTGCAGGAGGTAGTGTACTATTTTTTTCCTCATTCTGTTACCACTGCCACACAGATTATTATTCTGGAGCATAATTACAGGAAACAAAAATCACAGTAAGAGTGTGTGTTGTGGCCACCTTTATGATGAGCCTGTTGAGATTTCTAGCACAGCAAGGTGCTTTCCACAAACACTGCCTCCCAGAGAAAGAAGATGCTGTCAAGAGCTAATCCAAAGGTGGTGGTCATATTCTAACTCGGAAAAGGCAGAAAGAAACTGTCCAGGTAATCACGGGCCTTCTCAAGAGTGACGCGTGTTCTCCAGTGGGGTTTGAAAACTCTGCTCATTCTGTGCTTACTCTTTTCAGAACCTGTGTACCGTTTCCATGATTGAGGGATTTCTCAGAGGGCCACCAGTTTACTCCTCAATGTAGTGCTTCAGCTCTGCAGCAGTATTAGCTGTAAACAGGAACTGTGTAATTATGTGCTGTGATTTTCGCCTCAATAATGAAATAAGCAGAAAGAAAAGCTGTCTGCGGGTACTTCACATATAAGGGAAGCCCACATAGTACTATTCCAGAGTGTTAGTAGAAAAGACAGAAGCCCTGAAAATGGCTAGCTATTTCTTTTTTATTTTCCAGCTCTTTAAGCAGTTTGCAGCACATGCTGTAGGCTTGATTAGGGTATAAATGAGGGTCAAGTTGGGGGTTGCCACCTTAAAATCCTTGGAGTCACATGGTTGAGTAAGAAAAAGAAAAAGAAAGATGTGAGTGGAAAACAAAGTTCAGTCTACACGGTAGTCAGCACTTACACATTGCTGTCACACTGTGTGACCTGAGGTATTGCTGTTATTTCCTTTGTAGGTATCAGATGCCATTTTACTGACAGCTTCTGGAAAAGTGATGGTATTGGCTAATGGAGCAATCATAGTACTTGTCAGAGAAGAAAAAATTATTTTTAGACTTGGCTTTTACAACACCACCCTGAAATGGCTGATAATGCCTAGAAGGGACAATGTAGAAGTCAAAGTGTTAGTTCACACAGCCTGTTTTTCAAACAGGAATAAGGAAAAGTCTCATAAAATGCAGAGAGGACATTGCAGATTCACACCCAGTCTACTCTTCTAGACCTCCACCCCCAGCATGGTCACTACCAGGCCTGCGTTTCAATCCAGTGTTGCAGGCCATGTTGTGTTGTACCCTGTCTGTTCTCTTACAGCGGCTGCATCATCCCCCCTCTGCCTCTCAGCAGCAATGACTCTTTACCTCAAGAGCCATAGCCTGGGGGTGACTGTGGTAGCTGTAGGAGAATCTCTGTCCTCTGCTGCCTTTTCCTTGGGAAAAACTATGAAGGGATGGAAATACTTACTTGTCCTTATCCAGCCCATTGTGAACCAATGCATTAATGATTTCAGATTATGCCAAATCTTTTTCCCACCTCAAGCAATTAAAGGATGTGCTATTGAATTACTGTTCAGCAACTTCAGATTGTTTACAGAGACTTGAAGTCTTTTATGTAACCTTTCACATGTTATGGTTGTGTCCAAGTGTGCTTTGTGCCATTAACACAGTTACTTGTTTTCTGAAGCCAGAAGTTAACTGGTTTGAAGTTGCAGAAACTGAATTAAAGTAGAAATCAACTTTCCCCTTACGGCGGATTCAGAAGAATGTTCTGGACATCTTAAGACATCAGCAGATAAAGATACCAGATATCCAAAATATTAGGAGATTCCTCTAATAACAAATTTTAGAGTTTTGTTTGAGATCCTAATTTTCTTTAGCAATGTTTGTCAAACCTTTTATCTCCATAGGGCATACAAATTATTCATCTTACCTGAAATCTGATATTAAGTGCTTAATAGATCTGGAAAGCAGATCTAGTCTTCAAACTTCTTTAGCTGTCAATTAAAAGACGAAGACTTTTTTTTTTTTTTTTCTCTCCAAAGTGGTGCTTCTTGGTGATATGTAGCCTTTTTAACCTCTCAAGAAGTTAATAAGGAGACTTCTTGTTATAGGGTTCATTTTTATCAGGACTGCTGAAGGTAGTAGAGAAGAAAAATGTACTTCCAGTAATTTTCAAGAAACAATTAGATCAGTGAGCACTGGAATTTATTAATCTAGATTTTCTACAGATTAGTGTTGTGGTTGATTGACTTGCTGCCTAAGAAGTTGTGACCTCTCACTGAAGTATTTTCTGGATTTTGAGATTTTTATAAAACCAATTCTGTGCTCCTTAAGGTATGAACTTGTATTGTTGATTCCGTCTGGGAGGAATTAATAGGGTTTCTCTCTGCCCCTGCCTGTTTTTACAAAGCTTCTAAGAATCTGCATTTATATTCAGGGTTATACCTCTAGCAAATGTGGTTAAAATAGGTAAAATAAAAGAGTATTAGGGAGAGGATGTGTCCAGACAGCACAATTTTAGCCTAAAGGATACCAAGAGAAAAAGCTGGTACCCAGAGAGAGGATGCGTTTACTTCTTCCTGGTTTAACCAATTATTTGCTCTATGACCTTTGGCAAACCACTTGTCTCTTTACGCAGTAAGAAAATATCAATTGATTGAACTGATCTCCATGTGGGATGAGGGCCAGTTTCAGCTTCCTGACTGAGGATCTCAGAGTTCTTTATTGCCAAATACTGAGAAGGTAGAAGGTAATGGTAAACAGGCTGTCAGTATTTTCTTAAGATATGCTGACATATCTCTTGATAATGATTCATACTGAAAGGTTTGAGCAGGTTCTGCTGATTTAATAATTCAGGTGAAAATGTTTTTCTGAACTGAGGACAGCTCGAGTATGGACTGTGCCGCCTGAAGAAAGGAGACCAAAGAGCATTTATGGGTTTGAGAGGTTTACCTGAGCATTAACTTATCATTAATAAAAAGAACTCCCAAAAATTAGGAGAGATTTGTTTAACTCTTCACTTAATATCTGTGATCTATTGCATAACTTGCCATAAGAGAAAGACTACATTAGTTTACTTGCTTGGTTTTGGGGTTGGTTTTTTTTTTGTGTGTGTGTTTTGTCATACATGGCAAATCTGAGAAAAGTAAAGCATCAAGGCTTCTTTTTCATTCCTTTCACCTATTTGTAACGTATGCTAGAGGAAATCCCCCCCTCTTCTTTTCTTACTTTTTCATGGGATGAGACATGCAGTGAGAAGCTGGGTATCAGCATCAGATACAACGAACAGGTGTTTGGAGGACTTGCAGGTCAGGTCAGCTTAAAGCTTAAAAACAAATCTTTACTAGACTGGCATTCGTTAACAATACATATAGCATATAGTTCTCAATTATTATTAGTTATTATATCTGTGTATTCAAACAGTTGGTTCTTGACAGTTGCATTCTACATTAGNACACTCGCAGCTAATGTAGAATGCAACTGTCAAGAACCAACTGTTTGAATACACAGATATAATAACTAATAATAATTGAGAACTATATGCTGAAGAAAGGAGACCAAAGAGCATTTATGGGTTTGAGAGGTTTACCTGAGCATTAACTTATCATTAATAAAAAGAACTCCCAAAAATTAGGAGAGATTTGTTTAACTCTTCACTTAATATCTGTGATCTATTGCATAACTTGCCATAAGAGAAAGACTACATTAGTTTACTTGCTTGGTTTGGGGTTGGTTTTTTTTTGTGTGTGTGTTTTGTCATACATGGCAAATCTGAGAAAAGTAAAGCATCAAGGCTTCTTTTTCATTCCTTTCACCTATTTGTAACGTATGCTAGAGGAAATCCCCCCCTCTTCTTTTCTTACTTTTTCATGGGATGAGACATGCAGTGAGAAGCTGGGTATCAGCATCAGATACAACGAACAGGTGTTTGGAGGACTTGCAGGTCAGGTCAGCTTAAAGCTTAAAAACAAATCTTTACTAGACTGGCATTCGTTAACAATACATATAGCATATAGTTCTCAATTATTATTAGTTATTATATCTGTGTATTCAAACAGTTGGTTCTTGACAGTTGCATTCTACATTAGCTGTGAGTGTACACTGTCACACAGTTGATGCCTTGTGGTTTTCCTGTAATTCCCAGGTGGTCTTAGTCACCAAGGCTGAGGTCATCAGTCGAGAGCTTTTTCATGATGGAAGTGACTTCTTTATTCCTCATTTTTTCATTTGCTCTTCATTGAGATTTTTGTGCTTCTCATCCCTCTTGCCCCCAGCCAAAATTGCAGTAATTTCATCAGCTCCCAAAATTTTCTTATATTTAAGACAAGCACTTTCTACCAGACATTTTTCCAGCTTAATCTTCAGGATTCTTCTGTTTCCAGCAGGTACCTTTCCTGCCTGTTCTGTGTCCCTTTTTCTTATCCTACACATTTCAGTACTTCTCACATATTTTCCTATACCCCCTTTTCTGCAGCAATAACACAAATATCCATTTGTTCTTTGTGATTACATGTTATATACACACAGGTGCTTAGCTGTATTACAAAATGTTTATGCATTTTGTCCAGTTATGCTGTTAGTATTATGGTCTTACAAAATATTATATACTCATGTCACTGATTGATTACAGTGTACTTACGTTTGTGTTCAAGAAAAGCAAACATCAATTATATCCAGGCAAGCATACTTCTGCTTTAGGTGTGCAACAGCCTCTGCTTTGGCTACACCACGGGCTTTCCACAAGTAACTTTCTGGTTGGGTCAAGCTCTTTTACAGAATATGTATGATTTCTCTCTAGTGGTGTGGGAATCTTCTATGATGCTCCTTATGTTGGAAGGGTAGTGAGAATAACAGATACAGCTCTGTGTAGAAGATGGCTTATTGTTCCTGGCTTTTCGTTGGCTATTGTGTGACCTCCAGGAGCCCCAGATGGTTCTGATTAACTGAGTTTGCTGTCCCTGTGGCCCTTGAACTTTGATTACTTTGCAAGTGCAGAGTTTGAGCTTTCTGTCAAGCGTGAGGCTGACCATTTGATATGTTTTAAACTTCAAATTTTTTGATTATGTAATAAAGTGGTTGGTGTTTTAGAATTTGTTCTAGCACTTCATAAAAGGGAGAGGGTTTTCTGTGTTGGTTCTTGGTTTGGGATTATTTTATTTTTTTTGTTCAGTGGTATGGAAAGTTGAGATGAAGCTGCTTCCTCTACAGGGGTCTGTGATGCTACCAAATTTTCCATAGTTACAACTGCCGCATACGGTTTTCTGTTCTATCTGGTCTCCAAGTCTCTGTTCTGTGGGGAGTCTTCAGTGAATATCAACCAGCAGGCATAATGCAAGAAATCTTGGGGGTCATCACTCAGAAGTTACATTAGACTATGCCAAATTATATTTAATACATTTTTCTGAACTCAGGACCTTGCTTTGTTTTTACCAACAATTATTAACAGAGGTCCACCTTGTCCCAGTTGTCAAAAGATGGTTGGAAACTGTGTGTAACAAAGACTATATTAGGATGCCTCTAAAAATGAGGCGTGATTCTCATTTTTAGTCCTTATCTATAGTGGAGGAAAACAGAAGCTGCTTCTGGCCATCTCTGTCGAGAGGTCCAGGGGGTTAGTGGTGTAACCAGATGAGTTCATCACTATGTGTTTCCCATGGCATTGCATACACAGTGCCAGTGTAGCATGATGCCTCTCTTAAAGACAAAAAGAACTACTGATTACGAAGATGTGATTAAAACCTGCAGTTGTTCTAGTTTGGAAGGAAGGATGCTAGGCCTCTGATGTTCTTGCATAGTTATTTTGTTTACACCAAGCAGAAAGAACTACTGTTTTGGTTCTTAGTGTACAAACCAGTTGGCTTGGCATGGCATGACATTATAAAGAACCATGCCACTTAGTTGCAAGAACAGGTCTGGAATGATGATTCTCTTCATTTTATTGCTTTCCTTCAGTCTTGGCTCTAACCATGCAGTGTATTGTTTTAGCTTTTAATCTTCAACTAATGGGATTGACATCCTAGAGTGGGTGATACTGACAGTTATTTGTAGGAGTTCCACTGGCGATAGCACTCATTTATTTCTTCTTGGATAGATACAATCTCAGTTTTGGATTTTGCACTTTAATGTCCTTTTGAGAGAGTTCAGTATGATCAGAGGAGAAGGAACACATTATCGTTCTCCTCAAAATTCTTGTCCAGTCTGGCTTATCTGTCTATGTCTCTTTCCTTCAAGTAATGAAAACAACAGAAATTATTTTTCTTTAAGGACTTCTTGAAATCCTTAGATGACATTACACACAGCTTCAATTCTATATTGCAAGTTCTGTGGGGTTTTTTTTTTTTTAGCAAGATATGTGTTTTTCCAAGGTTGCTTAAGAACTTGCATTAAGAAAGTTAACAAATAGTATTTTGAACACCTGGAAGAAAGGCTTAATGCCTCCAACTTTAATATTAAAATATAATTATTCAGTGGTCTGCACCTGCCAACTAAGAAGTTGTCCACCATAGCTTTCAAGAAATAGCATTGTACCATTCAAAGTGCAAAGGGAGGCTACAACAGAAAGCAAAAAGAAATCATTCAAAAAAAAAAAGGGTAGCTTTTAGTAAAGGAAACTATTGTACAGCATTGTGCTTATAACCTAAACAGTGTGAATTTTAAGTTGTCTTATAAGCTATATCTGATAAAATGAAAACATGAAATCTGCATAAAATGTGACAAAATTTGGGATTGCTACAAGTCATGTCCCACAGAGATGCATACAAGGTTATGAAAATGAAAGAACATCTGCATTTCTTTTATAGCCACATACATTCATGTGTGTGACTTTCAAAACGAAAGTGCAGAAGTTTTCACTCTCCTTCCCCCAGTCCTACTGTACTTAGTCTTTTCAGCCTGTTTTTACGGAAAACAAGAAAATGCACGGATTGAAATTTTTAGAGTTGCAGATGATCTTTGAAGATCCCTTCCACTTTAATATGTCTTGCTTCTTGCTTTCAAACAAATGCCATTTTACCTAAAAGGGCAACATGTTTACAGATTGTATGTGAAATCACTTTTGAGAGTAATGTGTTTCCTGAACGTCTCTATTTTTAGCATGGTGATAGCTGAAAGCAAAGAACCCTTCCTAATTGCAACTATACTTGTAGGAACTTAAAGATAGGGTTCTTAATTTTTTCCTGATATGGACATGTCTTAATGTGGGACGCATCTTAGGAAATCCGAGACAATCATCCTCTGATTAACAGCTGTGAGGCCTCTCTCTCCTCCAGGTTGGAAATCTGTAGTTTTCTATATGAGAAGAAACTATGGTTGCTTCCAGTGCAAAATTAAATATTGAATATCTTTTCAGCTGGTTTTGGTGCTTTGTTTAGTTTTGTTTTCTTTCAGTGCAGTTTAGCCATTAGGAGTAAGGTGAGCCACAGCAATGTGACTAGCAAGTTTTCTGCAAGCCATCAGCAAGAACCTCACCAGTGGTACGTGAACTTGTCATACTGCTTTAAGAGAAATGGTGGTAGTGCATGACTCTTCAGAAGTCCCACAAATAAATTCTGGCCTAGAACATTTTGTTAGCATTCTAAGAACAGTAAGGAAATGCAGATTTAATAGGCTGATATGTTTAAGTGGCCTTGGTACCATCTTAACAGTGGGACTTTCTGCCACCTGCAGAGCTAGGAAATAGTTCTGTAGTCATTTACTGTGTAGGGCTTTCTCCTTTGGACTTAATGTGGTTTAGAGCAAAGGGAAAATAACTTTTCTCCTGTAATTCAGCAGTGGAAGAACCATTCTTAAATATGTTAGATCTTTATTCGTCTCTGTGAACATCAGGACCCTACTGTACTGTTTTTTGGTTGTTTTGTTTGTTTGTTTGTTTTTTAGTGCAGGATTACAGTCAATGAGGACAGAAAGGAGATCACAGGCTACATAAAATTCTGGGCTGGGCTGAGTTAGAGCTCAGGAGATGGAAAGTCCCCTTCTTGCCCAAATATGAGGTTCACTCACAGTTATGAAATACAAAACCATTAAAGCCATGAATGTTGTAGGGTGTTGTTAAATAGTAAAAAACTTAAGCTAAAAGAGAGAAATGCATGAGGGGGAAGTTTGTGTCAGATGATTGCAGCAGAGGATCTGGCGACTGGTCTTCTGAGTTGTGCTCTAGCATCTCCAGATCTGCCAGGGGAATAATGTAGCTGTTGTTGGCATCGCTATATCTCTTGATGGAAAAGAAAGCATGTTTCTAAATAATTTTAAGATTCAAGGAGCAAAAGCTGAATATGTTTGAGAATTTCTGCCCAATGACTGTACCAACTGATTATAGGGGCATTTGCATGTAATCAAAAGCAAACCTCCATTCAGTTGACATTAAATAATACGGTATTTTATGTAATAGTCTCTATTAGTGCGCACAGACGTATATGGGAATTTATAGATATATGTAACTTGTAGAATCTTGTTCTTTTTCTTGTAAAGTATTGCCCTAAATTTGACTTCTTATCACATTTCTTTTTTTCTGCTTGCAATTGAATAAATGGGCAACAGCCTTAAAAAAGGTAGCCACAGAGTGGAAGAGTAGTTAGTGGTTTGTTTCCTGGCGGGCTTTTCACAAGTACCTTCATTGTGGAAGATACAGGTTCAAATTTTGTTCCTTATGCATTGCTTAGTATTGGTGGGGAGAGAAAAGCAAGATGGTGCTGGTCTGCATTATTTCAAAGAGTGTTCCTCAGCATATGACGAAAAACTAAGCAGTGTCTCCATGATAGACCCACTTCCTTTGTATAGTTATTTGTAGACAACATGCTTCAAGAGTACCTAGCGCTTTCTGGGGGAGGTGCAGAGGAGGGAAGGAGAGAAGGATTTTAGATCTTCCATGCAAATTACAGGCAGGTTCATCTTTGGTAAATGTAGATGCATTTCAGTTATGATAACAATAAGCCTTGGAGGATCTCTGCTTTTAATTCCATCAAGGTATACTGAAGTAATAAAAAGTGTAGTTGTATAATGTGTAAATTATGGGGTTTTTTTGTTGTTTTTTTTTTTTTGTCCTTAATTTGTGAGTATTATTTTAACTGTCTTAGCAGTTGGGCATGAAATATTTTTCTGGGCTTACTGGTAACACAAAGGCATTAGATCAAGAACATTCCAAGATTCAGATTGGCTGATACTTGCTTATATCACCATGACTGAGTGTTACCAGTTCTGAAATGCTTTTTTGTTGTTCAGAAATTTTTAAAACAGCTTTGATTTCAAACATGAAACTTGGCAAGTGACTGATCCATAATGTGTTTTAATCACTTCTGGTGTTTTGGAAAAGACTTGAAAAAGATTGAAGTTGTTGTTTTATTAGAAATACAGTTACCAACTGCATATCTGAACTTCTCTTCTTTACCTGTAACGTAATTAGCATATGGTCTTGTATTCCTTTGCCTAGTATTGGAGTTAACGTGATGGAACTTAATATTTGTTGTGCACAATTTTTGTGAGTTTTTCTGGGGGTTTTGGGGGTGTTTTTCTGCTAAAAAATTATATACCAGTTTCAGTTCTGTAGTTTGGTTGACCACCAGGGGGGTGCATTTGATTTCATCTGGTTTCTTTAAACATTGATTATGGAACAGGATGACTACCCAGCCTTACTCTTCTAATAATAATATTTTATTGTATATTAGAGGTGTTTTGGTTTTTGTAGTGCAAATGGAATCAGAATGAATTTTAGTTTGGCACTTCGAACAATGCAGTCATTGCAGAAGCCCTACTAGCCAGAGCTCATGCCTACCATGTACTCCTCATTTTATGTGTTTGAAGCAGAGATATATATTTCATGGATTTAAGTGTGTACACACTATAGCTCAAGGTTTCTGCAATAACTAGAAACAAAATTTGTATTGGACCAGACCGACGGGACACTGAGGTCTCTGAATCCATTCCTGCAACATATTTAGATATACTTTGCTTCCAGCAAAAGTAGCCATATTTTTAAAAAAATCCATTTTAAACTTATCTAGTAATTAGGCTATTGCTTTATTAGCTAGATTTTTCAGGATGTGGCTAGCAGTATAAAAACCTCTTTGTTGTTTTTACTAATATTGAAAGTAAATGGAAGACCTTCTCCCTTTTTTTTTTTTTCTCAAATATTATTTCCTGTTCTGACACAGTGATCAGTTTGAATCATTGCTGATATATTCTCTTTTTCTGTGTTGTTTCCGGGGGAAAAAAAACAACATTACAATAGAGATTTGCCAGATCGTAATGCAGGAACTGAACTTCTCTGAACTTTCATATAGTTCCAGCTTGGTCTGAGTTTCACTCCTTGTAGGATGATGTGTAATTAAACTGGAATTATATACATGGGCTTTACTGGGAAATATTTGAGAGCTCCCATTGGCGTTACATTAAAAGTTTGAGCAGCAGATTTACAATACAGTCCAAAGGTCTGAAAGTCCTCTGGTATTAAATTTCCAAAGATTTCCAAGATGAATGAAATTGTGAGGGGTTGGTAGCATTGTCCCTGTAATATTGAATCTCAATAGCCTGTACAATAAGATATTGTTCAGTATCCTCCTTGGGCCTTGAGCTTAATATGGCAGTTACGTAAACTGAAATAATGTGAAACTTCTGGCTTGTGTACGACATTGTGCAAGATGAAGCTGGTTTTGGACTTCAGGTTAATGGCCTACTGGCAAAAGAGTAAGTAATGTGCCTAAGTAAAACAGTGCATTGATTTGTGCTTCTGCACACGGTGGGATACACTCAGTCCATGCATAATCTGGAAGTGTCCTGAGATTACTTGAGGTGCACCTGCTTAGTTGAAGTCCAAACGTAGCCTGTAGTTGTAACTTTACTTTCTATTAACTGTAGCTTTAATACTTTCTATTAAAAGGTAGCAACTGTCCCTTCTTACACATCAAAATACCAAGTTCCTCCCAGGGTCCTTTGTAAGCCTGTGGAGGTAAATTCCAAAGGAAGTGAGCAGAAGGCCCTTGTGAAAACTACTTTACATGACAAAGTAGGCAGGTGCTTAGGGTAGCAAAACAGTGATGGACCATTGGTCAATCAAATGTGTTCTACAGCCCCAGAATCCACATTTGCTGCTGCTCTGGAGAACTGCAGGGGGAATTGCCATCCCTTGTTCTTTCCACTACTTTGATGTCAACTAGAACTTCAAATTGTCTGCTAATGGTGCTTTCCTTCTTGTCATCTTCTCCTATGACAGGAGTGTCACACCTTCATCTTAATTCCTTCTGTGCAGCAAAGGAAGGGGAATCATGTGTGAACAAGGGAAGGCAGATTCTAACAGTGCAGGCAGAAGGGGAAGGAGGTGCTTGTCGGGCACGTGGGATTAGGCCTGAAGGTAGAAGGAATATTTTATGTCCTGGGGGAAGATCAAAGGTCCCAAAAACATAGATGATGGACGTCAAAAAGGAGGTGGATTGCGTGGTACAGCCTCCTGAGGTCAGATTGCAGGACAATGAACCAGACAAGTAACAGTTGTGACAACTTTCTGAAGTTTCTTCCTGCTGAAAACCTGCAGCCTTTACTCTTTGTTCAGTTTGCATTTTTTGTCTCAAGAATGAGGCCAATGAAAGTTATTTTCTCCTTATTCCTGGAGCAGCTCGAGTCAGCTGGGGCTATGGTGCTGGGTGTGTGTTCTCTGTCTGAGGAAAAGGAAAGTCCCTGTGTTAGTAAGAGAGGAAGAGGCAGGATACAGTGAACTTCATGTCCTGTTAATATTGCTGAAAATATCCAATGCCATACTTAATTGCCCAATGCTTAGGGATATTTAGAATTCAAAATAAAGGTTTATCACTCTGATTTTTTTTCTGCCGTATGCCCCATGAAATGTATGTACATTGCTATGCAGTTTTTTATTTCACCTCAGTGTATTCCCTTTCATCCAAGATCTTGCCTTCTCACAGATGAGGGTCAGGTTGAACTTTTTCAGGGCAGATCTGTGAAGGAAGGGGAGAAATGGGAGAGAGGGTACCCATTCAACAGCTATTATTATGTGCACACAGTGTCTCGGTGGGGACAACTAAATGCCATCTACTGTACCAGAAATTGGCAATGAAAAGCCTTTAACTGTTCAGGGCACTGGAAAGTTAGAACTACAGCTGAAAGAGGACCCAATTTCCAAAGAAGAATGTAAGTGTGCTATATGTGACTACTTTAAACTTCAAAATTTTAATAATTGGAACAAAAATCCTAACTCTAAGAAAAGAAGTCAGATGACCTTCATGACCACAGCAGCTGCGATTTTGATTTCAGTTTGCTTTGCAAGGGAGTAAATTTCACAACTAGACCATACCATTGCTGAGTAACATCATCATGAAGTTGTAGGCTCACACAGTGAAAACCTTGTCTTTCCAAGTTCAAAAACAAATTCTATATCAATGTTCAATAATTTTTTTTACATTTTAAGATACATTAAATACCACATAGCTCTGGCTCATGCATGTCACCATTATTTGGATCTTACAATTTTGATTGCCTTCATATTTGATAGGTTTCTTATTTCTGAATCATCAGTTTTCGATGCTGTCAACATTTACATTCTTCTTCTCATCCTTAATGAATCTGTTCAAGGACAATAATCCTAGCACCTATTGCTAGGCATCAGAGTTAGATTCTTCTTTCTGTTCTTATCTAATACCGTTGATTAAAAACTCGTTGCTTCCTATCTGTCAGTTTTTATCCACCTTATTGTATTATTATCCAGACCATAATTCTCTAGTCTCTCTATGAGCTTCCTGTGTGGTACTGTGTCAAAGGCCTTGCTAAAATCCAAACAAATTATATCCGCCACATTTCCTTTATCCGCCCAGATTGTCATTGCACTGAAATACCCATCACAATGAAACATTTATTGATATAAGTTTCTGTGTTAAACCAGAATAAATGTGAAGGTTCTGCTGTGATTATATGATAGAGCCTGCTTCTTAACAGGTATTATCATTTTATGCACTAAAGATAATTTGAGCCATGGGAGGTGATACCATTCACCAGGAGCAGTGAGGCTGTGAAGATCAAAGCATTATGAACCTTGAAAAGAAGTGGGAGAAGCTTGTATGCTACAATAACTTATAAAGGGCATAAGCAAAGGCCTCAAGCTGTATTCCAAGAGATGCTCAGAGAATATCAGCTTCAATACTGCTTCACAAAAAGCTGTATCTTTAGAGAAAGAATTGTTTGGGCAAGGCCTCGTGAAAGCTGCATGCTGTCACTGTTCCTGTTCCTTGGGAACATAAACAGGATCTAGGGACAGCTTGTGCAAGAAAACAGTTGGAATAGGGAATATCGTGGTTTTCAGCAGCCAACTTGATTACCATCATCATCCCCGCGTAGGAGGAAAGCTTCAAGAGGTATTTAGAAGGATGCTGGGTCCCACCTGGCCATAGCAGAACTATCAGTTAAACTGCAGTTTAGGAGTCCAGGTCAGGTCTGAAGTGTAGTTATAAAGAGACTAACTCCAGTGAGTTGAGAAGTTCAGCTTCTAATGTGCTTTCACAGCTGGGCTTCTCAAGTGCTTATTGCTTAATCTGTTAACAGTAGGAATAAATGAGAGGGGTGGACTGTCCAAAACGTTTAACAGGTATGAGGGCCTTTGTGGTGAAATCGCATTCAGTACCTGTTTCAGAGTGACCATTAGAGTGGATTATGTGTCGTGGCTTTGATTCAGTTGAGTGTCTCTGACTTTCTGAAACCCACATTTCAAGGAGTGTTAGTCTTTGCCCAAAGGCAGTATTTTTCATACTTGAACGAAAATAGTTCAAACACTGTTAAGGATGGGGTAGAGTGTGTGAAAAGTAGCCAAAAATACACCTTTTTCCTGATTAAAATGCTTCCTTAGCTAAAACAGCCATGGTTTGGAAATTAAAATTTGTAATGGATACTGGCTTCACTGGGAAAGTAAACTTGAAAGATAAATGCCATAAGGAAGATGAAATCTCTGTGGGCACGCAGCTTTGCAGTGACCTAATAACAGACAGAGATTTACCATTTTGATAAAGAAACCTTTGGTCTCCTGTTGCCTGTTACTACAGTGGCAGGAACCCTCCATCCCAGCACAATGCTGTAGATTGTCCTCTGCTCCTGTTCTACTACATCACCAAAAAACCCCAGATTTCTCCCATCAGCAGCCCTGTGACCCCAATTTAAGCCACAGCTCTAGGGTTAGGAGGAAGCCTAGTTCAGCACTGCTATACCATACAAACGGCCATGGGTTCAAAGACAGAACTGGAAAAGACCTTGTGTACTTTTGAAAGTGTACAAAGGGCTCTAATTCAGGGAAACATTCCTTTTGGGGATGATTCTTTAAGCACAGGCATTACCTTTTCTTTTTTTTTTCCTTTTCTTTCTTTTCTATTCTGTCCTCTGAAGACAAGAGAATGGTGACAAAATAAACCTGTTTAAAGAGAACTAGTACCAACTAAAGTGCATTTACCATAAAAA
Source organism: Nycticryphes semicollaris (assembly GCA_013400055.1). NCBI lineage: Eukaryota > Metazoa > Chordata > Aves > Charadriiformes > Rostratulidae > Nycticryphes > Nycticryphes semicollaris. The sequence goes on along the minus strand of VXBJ01007637.1, from coordinate 346,730 downwards.
AGCAGAAGTAGTGTAATGCTATATCTATGCTAATAAAATTTGTTCTTCTGCATTACTGATGAGCCTAGACAGAGCATTGTGCTGACGTATCTATACGGGTTCCAGTTTCAAAGTTTGCTTATTTTTTTGTTAGATGAGGAGCCTGTGCAGCATCGACCTCCCTCTCTGATTTCTGTGGCACAGTTAGTCCATGACCCTGCTTATGTTTTCAAACCTAAAATGCCAGAAAGTAATCTGGGCCACATCCTAAGTCATTGTTTGGACTCTGAAGTTGGAATGAGGTCTCTTGAGTGGCTCTGAGCTTATTTGAAAATTCTCTTGAAAGTAATGGGCTTGATTTTTTTTTTGTTGTTTTTGCTGAAGTGTTTTTTCCCCCCTTTCCCTGGTTGTTGAAGAGGGCTTTCTTGATATAATTAATGAGATTTTTTCACGAGTAAGGACATAGCATTTTACTTTCTGTGAATAGTTATTTGTGGCAGTTGATTCATCGTTGATTTGCAGTTCCAGAAGTGAGAGCAATGATGTGAGCAAGTTCTTTGAAAGAGAATAATTGACCCATGTTGTAAACTCTATGTAGAAAATTCAAAAGATACCAGTAAGTGTTGTGCTGTATTTTTTCTTAGCCTTCCCTTGCCCCATAACTGATCAACTGTATATGATTTTCATTAACCTGCTCCAGCTGACTTAAGCTATTCAAGCTCTTACAGATACAGAACTTCCATATTGCTAAAAGGTTGCAGAAGGATGACATCTTCTGAAATGTTTTGCAAGATCAAATGGTATTTAATTTTCTTCTCTTTATTTTTTTCAATGAAATGAACATGCTTCTTAGAAAGGCAGAGGAGTAGACCATGAACATGAGTCAGGTGCCATACAAGTTGTGGAATTTTGTTGATGAACTTCAGTCGTTATATAGTTGGTAGCTTTGCTGTCACCGTTTTCAGGCTCTGCATGAACTTTATGGCAAGCAAGAATCATGAGAAAGCAGCATGAAAGATGTTTACCTTCTGAAATTTGTTTTTCAAGCCTTTATGGAGAGCTAACGCTTGTCCTTCTGTTGACACTCTACTAATGTACCTCTTTCTTGACCTGCCATACTCCTCATTCTTGCAATTTCAGCTCTTTGGCCTTTCTCAGGCAGAAGTTCACTGGCTTCTTCTTGAGCTAGTCCCTTGATTTTCAGAAGGGGATTAGAGCACTCCTTTCACACAATGGTTTCCTGCCCCACAGTGCTAAATGTGCTCACCCAAGCACAGGGGTGCAGGCCTCCATTTCTACCTCTTGCTTGTACGTACCTGCCTAAATAATTTCATCTTAAGGCCGCAGGCTTCTTAATTTGTAAAACAAAAGGTATGCCGAAAGTGGCAATGATTGGTATTCTGAGTTTAAGGAGGTTTTCTGTAGCTTTTGCTCCCAGTTTAACTCCAACCTGTAGCTAAAATAGTTCTTTAAAATGTTCTGTTTGTGTGTGTTGCATGTCAGGTGTTCCGTTAACTACGGTTATTTCAAGATGGCAGTGATCATGGTCTCACAACTAGCTGTTTTGCAGGCTTCCTTTATTTTAATGGGTGGATCGTAGCCTGTGCCGCCTCAGCCTGCTTTGAAGAGAGGGGCCGCTTTATCTGCAGGCATCGTGCCCCTGGTGCTTAACTCGCAGTGTGCTAGGTGTTGTATTTCCTCCTTTTCCTTCTCAGCGTGCACAGAGAAGGAGGGACTTCAGGATAAAACCAAAGACCAGTTGTCAGGATGGCGCCCAGCATGCAAAGGGGGGGTGCTGTAACTTTGTGCTTTGATAGGCGAGAGCTAAATGCTTCCTCGTTCTGTACAAGAAAATGGGGGGTTTGGACAAAACTCACTGTGATGAAGTCCATGCACCAATTTATTCCTATTTAGGTCATCAGAATAGGGCTTCAGTGGTGCAGTCTGTATGCTGGCTCTCTATACAGGGATACATTTCACCGTCACTGAATGCTCTTTGTTTTCTCAGTTGAGGTCAGTTTTTCATTGCATTCATTAAAAGAAATAGCTTTGGATTGCAAGTACTGCTGCCCCTCTTCTTCCCTGCCAGAAAGCCAGCATTACAGTCCTGAAGATCTTACAAAAGGGGTAAATTTGGAAGGGAAAGAAGTGGAAGTTCAGAGACTGAAGCTGTTAGCATTTATCTGGCAGTTATGCTGTTGCATATTTCTGATGGACTTAGGATTTTTTGCCTGGATTTCTCCACTATTCCTTTATCTGTCTTACTAGATGCCAATCAGGAAAAAGAAGGATAGTTACTTGATGTAAGGATTGTCTAAAGGAGAAGGAACATGTTTCTCAAATGATTCCTGCAAGAAAAATTTCATCCAAGCCTATAAAGTTTATCCTTTGGCAGCATCGTCCTACTGCCTCTGTCTGGGGCTTCTTGTTCCTTCATTCGAATGCTCAAGAATTGGTTCTCTGTAAGATTTTATAATTCTTGCTGTGCTGTCCTCTTCTGTGCTCACTGCTCTGCCTCCTGCTTTTTAATACCTCTGATCTTGACAGCGTGGAAAAGTTAAACCTAAAAATAAGTTCCTGAGCTCATTCCTCATTGTGGTATCCATGTGTGTATGAGCATTTTGTGTGCTGTTATATTGCCTGATGCATTACAGGCTGAGAGAGTTGGGATTGTTCAGCCTGGAGAAGAGAACATTCTGGGGAGACCTTAGACCCTCTTCCAGTACCTAAATGGGGCTACAGGAGAAATGGGGGAGGACTCTTGATGAGGGATAGGATGAGGGGTAATGGTTTTAAACTGAAAGAGGGGAGATTTAGATGCAATATCAGGACTAAATTCTTTACTGTGACACTGGTGAGGCACTGGAACAGGTTGCCCAGAGAAGTTGTTGGCTTCGCTAGAGGTATTAGAGACCAGGCTGGATGGGGCTTTGATCAACATGGTCTAGTGGGAGGTGGCCCTGTCCAGGGCAGGGGGCTTGGAACTTGATGATCTTTAAGGTCTCTTCCAACTCTAACCGTTCTATGATTCTGTGATTGTATTTCTTTTTAAACATCTGCAGGGACAGATTGGCAAGGCTCATACAACATTGAATTTTCAAGAACTTTGTTTTTACTCATCGGAGAACAAATTAAAAAAGTGCACCTAAGAGTTGCCCCTAGCCTGTGGGACATTCAAAATTAGTATTAAGATTCACATCCAGTATTTCTCTGCAGATCTCTGTCAGTGTGCTACCAGTGAAGAGAATTGCTTTGACTTTGAATGGGATAAATTAGGCAAGTTCTGCTGTCACCTTTTAAAAATAAAATTTAATCAAGTTTTGATTTGTTCCTTTAATGAATCATTGGTGCGTTGTATGCATCTGTCTATATAGCTGTATGGTTTGTTATTATGAGGCCAAATCCTGACAACTTATTGCAAAATTGTTTTAATTTATTATTAATATTTTTTGTTTTTCTCATTTCTCCTGGTTTTGGAGCCTTTATAATTAGATATAATTAAAACCACAGGTTTTAAACTCCAGTCTAACACTTAAACTCCTATTTATGGTCCAACCCCTGGAGTTTTATTGTCATTCCAACTGCATTTTGAAAAAAGTATATTTTCTTTTGCATCTGTTCAAATGCTACGTCTACAGCTACCACTTCTTAATCATCTGTTTTGAACAGGAAAATGACATTTATTTTACATGATAAGAAACCTTGCAGTTTTCAGAGGAGCTATTTCATATCCCTTCACAAAAGGGTGCAAGGGACCTTTTGCCTTGTACATTTTAAAAACAGCTTTCCTCTTTTTGAACTTGTCTTTCGTTCTCTGCTCCTCCATGCAACAGTCTGAAAGTGCTACATGCTGTACAACGGATTTAAAAAAAATGTTGTTGGCTGGCATTATGTAAAACCATATTTTCCCTTTTGGTGCGTATGTTCTGGTCCTAGTAATGTCCTTGTTTTGCTGAAATTAACATTTTTTCCCCTCACAGTCGTTGGTATGTGATGGTGTTTTTCTGTTTTCTTTAATTGTGATTTTTTTTTTTCTTTTATAATTAGTATAGGGTTGATTGTTAAAATTAAGTAGCAGAAGGCTTGTTTCCAAGTTATTCAGAGATCTTTTGCTGAAGAAATATATTTTGCTGCTCTCAATTGCCTTTTTCCCCTTCTTCTTTCATTGCAAACTACTCTGGGAAGAGCTTCTTTTAACAAAAAAAAAAAAAAAAAGAAAAAGAAAAAAAAAGAAAAAAGGCTACGCTTGACTGATAATGCATTGCTTTGGATGGTGAAACATTATGAAAGTTTAATTTTTAATTAAATCTGAAATACCAATTATAACTGAAAGAGATTTTAACCTGTTTCTTTTCAGACTGACTGAAGTTACATTGTAGATGCTGAAATCACTGCACCTTAAAAACAAAAAGATTAAGCTGCACTGCATTCCTGTAAGTAAAAGCTTTTCCGGTACCTTTTGTCTGTATTTTTCCTCTATATGCATCCAAAGTGTTAGCACAGTAGCTGGTCTTGGATAAAGGTCAGAGTCCCCTTGAATGGGATTTAGAAGTTCAAAGGATGTTTTATTTAAAAATTAAAACCGTACTTACATCTTGCAGATCTTTAATTTCAGACCCCCGAATAGACCATTCTTTTCTGCTTTGTTTTGAATAGTACTAGGAAAAGTGTGCATCTCTGTTGACTTACAATTCTGTCGCTTTGTCAGTGAGGATTTCTACACTTTGGTGCAGAGATAACAGAAACTAGCAGAAGATTCCTTATAGCATAAAATATAGTTTATTTTCTTCTCGTGATGTCATAACAAATTTTTCTCCTTTGTAAAAGAAAAAAAGGAACAACTTTCCAATGACATCACAGGGGGCTTCAGCTGCTTAGGGTGTAGATGAAGGCAGAAATGCCTAATTTGTCAGTGCTGTGACACAACAAAACAGTCAAAATAATGTCTTGCGTCTCTCAGCAAGAAAGGAGTCTCTTTCTAAGAGCATAGTTATTCCATAAATGCAAGTCAGATTGTACATCAGTCTGATCTACCCTTATTTAGAATCTGTTTATTGAATGTATTTGGGACAATAATTAAGATTTGGAACTTCAGTGGCTGAACAACAGGCACACAGAAGAGGATTGGAAAATATAGTAGATTCAGATACTCTAAATGTAATAAAATAATATATGAATAAAAATGCAGGAGCTTGGGGATAGTAGGAAAAGCTTGATTTTAATTGGATAGTATGAAACTGTGGAATATTACAAAGCAAAGTTGATTTGTTTGCCTGTTTAAGATAGAAATGTGCAGTCTGTAATGAAATCCAGAGCTGTCTTCCAAAGTAGTGCTTTTGTACTTCAGTGTTAAAATATTTTAACTATTACATGGGATTTTTCCTTACTACCGTCCCTCCCCACTTCCTTTTTTTTAAATTTTTTTTTTTTAGATTGTATTTTAATGATTTATTTTAAACCAGCTGAAGGGTACAGTACACTGTGGGCAGCTAATGCATGCCCCTTCCAGTGTGGAGCGCCAAGCATGACTCAGGCAGGCAGATTGTGCCATTCTGGCTCTACTCCATTGTGTTTTTACATTACTGGCAAGGGCCATGCCATTGTGTTGTTTAAATATTGTGTATTAACTGCAGGCTGTGGCCAGTGAATGCTATTTAACATTTTCTGCTCATCATTCCTGAGCACGAGCAGCTTCCCTGAGCACCAGAGGTTAACCTTGCAATTACACTGGTGAGTGGAGTTGAAAACACTCGTGGATTTGCTGGGTGCAGTGGCAATTTAAAGGGAGGTGTTGCGGGGAAAGTGGGGAACACTTCTGAATCTGTGAATACAGAATTTCAAAGTCATCTTCCGGTTTTGTGCGAACAACCAGGAGAATTTTTTGTTGGAAAGTAGAAGTAATTCTCTTTCCAAAATGCAACAGCAGAGTGAGGAGTGAATTAAGGCATGTTCTTTGAATCCTTAGGATCCAGATGGTCAGCAAATCCTGCATGGACTGCCCTAAGGCAAAATACCAGGTAGCAATATACGGGCCTGATGAGTGGTGCTGGCTGGAATGGGATTTTTTTGTTGTTGTTTTCTAGTTTTAGAAGACTCTAGGCTTTGAAGAGGAAATAAATATGCAAGTGTAAAATTCATGTATAGGGAATGTGTTTGTTTGTTTGTTTAATCAAGGGTGACAAGCACATCAAGGTAATGATGTTGAGAAGCTTGCTCAAGGTCAGAGCAAACCAGTGGTCAAAATGGGGACAGTTTGGGATCATGACTCCCAAAACTGTTTTCTTTTGCCCAGTTCTTCTTTCTGTTCCATGAAGTAAAGGTCCAAGTTTCTAATCTGAGTTTCTGGTGTCATTTGATTTTTCCAAAATAAAAATACTCCATCTGTAAATTTTTAGCTGCTCCTAAGTTCTGTAGCCTTGGCATGCAGGCTGTCTCTGGAATACAGAAGCACAAGATGGGGGAGCTTTTATGTATGCTGTAAAATGAGGATGTGGTTCTTGCTATACCTTGTGTCCATATAACTCATAATTTGGCACAATAGAAATGGGAGTACCTTCTTTATAGAGGACAGTATTCTTTAAGCATTTCCTTTATTTCCTATGTATGCTTGCTGTAATCAAGTGTCTCTAACTGTAAGGTCTTGAATAAAGTGAACTTCCCAGTATGACTTTCCTCTGTTAACCCAAAAACAGCATGAAGAAAAGGCAAGCCATGCTCTGCTACTTTTCTGGGATTTTTTTGAATTGGATTCCTTTAACTGAAGGATGGAAAACTTGCTGTAGGATAGGGATGTGCGTAAAGCAACTGATTAATATAAGATGGCCCAAACCTTCAGCTGACACAAAATATGCTTGACATGGCATTAGAAGAAAATACAGATTCACAATGCTTGAACATCTGGCAGAAAATTTCATAAAAAACACAGCCTTCTAAATGTAGTGCAGGCGTGCTTTTAATGGGAAAGATCTGTGGGCTGGATTCTTGCTGTTGGGTGCTCTAGCCAGGTTTTGCTGTGTACTAAAATTGCATGGATTGATAGGCAAGTAGATCCATGGGAGTACTCAAATACTTAATTTTAACAATGTGGTTAAGTACTTTGCTGTTTCCAACTAACACCAAATGGGATTAAGTCTAGTATGAGGAGCTCCTATGCTCACATTCAACATCTACTTAATTTTAAAAGGAGGCAGTGACAGCATATTGTGTGTGAAAGAAAAGGTTCTGTACACGCAACCTGAAAAAACCTTTACAAGAGTCGCAGTGGATGCACTTCCAAATCAATGAGTTTAGTTACATTTGCTGTTGGGTAAGGGCAATAAGGAATACGTGGCACTTTATTTTGTTCAAAAGAGAGATTTGTCAAGTTTGCAGCCTTATGCAGTCCTGTGTTCTTATTACTGACCAAGAGGTCCGGTGCTCTTATCTTGACAGATGCTGGTTCACTGAGTGGCATTGGGCACGTCATTTAACCTTGCTGTGCGTTATTCAACAGATCATTTTTTCAGTCTGGTTCAAACTGATACAGCTCTGTGAACATTATTGAGTTTGTATTTGCAAAGCTCTTAGAGGAGAAATAGTAACCATTGTTATTATTAATAAGTATATTGTGTAGACAAATCACAAGGGATGGAGATACAGCCACTCACGGGGGTGATCTTTCACAACTCACTTGTGCCTTTGTTTAATTCCATCACTCAAAGGTATCAAGGCCAACTCTAATTTACAGAAGTATTTCTCATGTCACTCTCCCCACTGTTGAGTATTTTATTGTTCATGTTCTCTCTCCGTCTGTTTCTGCTACTTTCCTCCATGCTGAATTAACCTTGCATACCAAACTTTATTCCCCTTTTTTGTATTATACAGCAGAGACGATTGTGTAGTCTCCAAATTACAGAGAGCAAATTCATTTTGTCTCATGATTGTTTGCTGATGATGTATGAAACAGACAGAAGACAGTTTGAATTTTCATAAGTTCAATTGAGCTTGCAGGCATAAGGAAAGGAACAGGCAGAACCCAAGCCAATGTGACACAGTAAGCTGGCATCCCAGAGTGCATGCTGCATGTGTAGCGTCAGGATGTCAGGGCCGAGAAGGGCTTCGTCCATCACAGGAGTGCTTTTAAATGAAGGAAGAGTTTTGAAGCAACAAACAAACTACCCTACTGTGTTCTTTGCAGTGCAAGAATCCTCACAGTTCCTGATGGATATAGGATCTGTCTTTCCCTCCTGTAACTTGCTGTTTTAACTAGAATTTTATGTCTAAGGTGGGCTTTGTTGAGCCCTACAAATTGCCTGTTCCTATTCCTCTCCCAAAATGTAAAGCCCTCAATAGTTTCTTAAGCTGTTTTGGTTTTTTATTTTTATGGAGAAGGTACTAGCTTGTAGAAGCTATGCTGGAGAAGACATGTACAGATGTGAAATAAGAATGGAAGTACGCTGCCTTTGAACAAAGATCAGTGTCTTGGGGCTCTGTCACTGAGGAATTTTGTTAGCATTAACAAAGAGAATTAATTTTGCCTTTTCCCCTTCCCGTACTATGGCATTAATCCAGAAACTCATGGGGATAAATTCTGCCCTGATTTCTACCTGTGGAACCCCAGTGGAAACGTGGAGAGGTCAGAAACGTTTGTCAAGGCAGATATTGTCCTAGTGTTAAAAATGTTGAGAAAGCAGAAACGGGTTGATTGTTATCTGGCCCAGGGGCAAGAGGTTAAGTAGGAGCCCTGTGTGGCATTATAAGTTTCTGAAAGTGTTGCTTTTGTTGTATGTTAAGGAGAATATGAAAAAAATATTCTAGTGAGTGAAAAGTTATAATCGGGAGCACAGTGATTAATTGTTCTTCATATCCATCGGGAGAAAGACCTAAAGAAATCAGTTCAATGAGCAGTGAAAATTACCAAGTTACATATTAAGAACCATGTTCTGGCTGTATTGGTTGCAAAACACTGGGACTCAAAACATGTAGGTACTGTGGAAGCAGGGGAGGTTTCTTTTTTAAGGAATGGCATGGAAAACCATCTCTCAGGGTGTGCTAGAATTTGCCGTAAGGCAGAAGACCAGCCTGGATGGGATCTGTTGCTCCCTGGCGTTTCTGTGATTCAGCGTACCGTTTGGGAATGTTGGTATGTTGCTAATACATTCCTGATTAATAAAGCTTAATGTTCCCAAAAGATCCCCAGGGTTCTTATTTTTCCATCCTCTCATAACTGAAACCATACTGTCTCTTCAAAGATTTCATTGGGCTGCCAGCATTTTGCCTTGACCCTTCTTTTTTTAGAGAAGGACAGGGGAGGGAGTTGTGTAGACACCGAAGGACGATTTTCAGTTGCTGTGAGTCTGCGTGGTTTCTTTCCAGTTGGTGCACAAATGCTGATTCGCTTCAGTTACCGGGTTTTAAAATTTGGATGAATGGAGGCACTCCAGGTATTTCCTGGTACAAAGGCCTCTGACACAGATTGTGGAGACAGTTGAAAGTTGCAAATAGGATTGATGATCAGAGAAAGTATGTAATGGGGCTGGAGTAATACCTGCTACAAAAAGGTAAATGTCTCAGGAGATTGGGAGCTTTGTGACTGTGTCTGTTTTTCTGAATTTTCATGTAATTTCATGCCCGTGGAAGACATTTTCATTACTGAAACTGCAAATCTCAAAATGCGATGGGACAACCTGAAAATTTTATTAGTTCTCAGGTTGGTTTTAATTGGTTCCATTCACAACTTGGCACAAAAAAAGGAGTTGGGGATAATTGTTGATTTTTCCCTTATGCTTTTTTTTTGCTTTTTTGCAAACGTTTAAGGCTCGGATTTTTTGGGAGGTGGAAAGGTTGGCTGGCTGGGGCTTTGTTTGTTGTTGTAGGTCTGTGTTAAGGGCATCAGTTATAGTGTAAAAATGAGTAGGATCCTGACTTTTATCACAGGTGGCAGCTCTTGTTTTTGCAGAGTAGTGGCCACAATAGCTGAAGGTAGGAAGATGTCTCTCTGGTGGGTGGTTGCTTTAGTATATAAAAAAGTATGGGTTGTGATTCACTCATATTAAAAAGGCCTGGGAATATTAGCAGTGATTCCCTGAGTAGCACTGCTTTAGTAAGTTGTAAAACACTTCAGCATTTCAGCACCTGAAGATGTTACGGGGAAAGCAGAAAATGAAAGCATTTGCTAGTATGCTTCAAGATAAAAGAAAGACAAAATATTATTGAGCAAGGAAAGTTATCTTAGACCAGAGATGTTATCAGGTAAGCTACAAAAGTCAGAAAGGCAACACAGATCTGGCCTTTTCTAAGCCTTGGTACGCTTATTTTGTCCTATCCAAAATGAAATTCTTCAGCTAAACCAGTGTATAATGGGAGGGACTCCACAGAAAGGCATTGTGGTTATTCTATATTTACATCAGTGTCCCTTAGGACACTCTCACTGAATCATTTCAGATTCCAGAGTCTGTTGTAGGGCAGTCTGATGAATGTAAGTTACCCAAATTTTCTGATCTGTTTTCTTCATTAGTGTAAGTGTTCTAGCTCTGAAATTTACTATAGAGAATCTGGTTCTTCTTATCGCCCTCTTACCTCTCGTTATCCCCTGCATCTAGGAAATAGATTATAAGATATTTTGATTTCAGTTGTGTCAAAATTGGTCTGTTCCTCTCAGTGATTTCCACTGGCAGGAGAGAGATCACAGTATTTGTCGTCANATCACAGTATTTGTCGTCATTTTTTTTTTTTATTTTTTTTTTTTTATTTTTTTTAAGGAAACCTTTACAGAGCTCCACTACTGACATGTCCATGGGTTTGGTGCTAGTGCACAATCTGAAGGGCCTTCAGAAGACTGACAGGGAATGCTATCCTTTAGATACATATTTTAACAGTACTCTATTTCCTCACGACAAAAGAATTCCTCCAGCATCTTGTGATCTGGATGAGTATCATCATCCTATATTAATTTGGTTTAAAAGGACCTTTTTCTTGCTCCTTGCTTCCTTCTCTTATATCTCTCTGCTTTAGGAGCCTGCAGGAGCTGGCAGCGATAGCCAAATTGAAGATAGCAAGCACTTGGCAAATTTGTCTTTGCTGTTAAATGCCGTTGGACAAGTACTTGAGTTTGCAAGATGTTTTGGTATCAGTAATTACTGAAGGCACCTCTGAGCTAGAACCTGCATTAACAAATTCTTTCAAACCTCTTACTTTCCCTGGCATATTCTTACTTTTTTTTTTTTTTTAATTTTAGTTTAGTTTTCTTCATAAAGTTTCCTTAGAAATTTCACACTAGTTCATGGAATATTCGTATGGAAATTTTGAATGAAAATATTTTGTAAAATGAAGAGTGTTCTCTCTTTCAAGACTGGCAACAAGTAATCGAGAACCCTGTGACTCTTAGCAGAAGAAGCTTTTCAAGGAATTAGGTACATACTTCCCTGCAGCAATAGTAGTAAGTATGCACCAGATCACTGCACGCTGTCTCTGAATAAGAGCCAGTTTAGGTCATGGTGCTATAGTCCCAGTTCTTTAAGTAGAGGACAGTTCCCATGTATATAGTTTCCAAGATCGGACCATCAATGGGAAAATCTGCCGAACATCATAGTCTGAGGCAGATGAGTTCTCATCTCTTCTGTTTCTTTTTTCCATTCATTAGAGTTTTGAGCAAGGAGGGTAATCTGTTTTGTCATGTCTCTTGCCCTGTTTTGGTATATAACTAACCTTCTTATGTCTGAGCGGCTGTCACTTCTCCAGAACCAGTGATACTGCATTCCTGAAGCAAACAACTATAAAATTATAACCCTTTGGGGCAGGCTTAGTGTGTAAATGACAGCTTTTGCCTGGGTGCAGTTAACAACTAGAGGGAAATTCCAGCAGTCAGGGCATCGCACAAGCCTCAGGAATGCAGAGAGAAGATGCTGAGGGACCCAGAAATCAGGTGACCAGTAAGGCATAGAATTACATTAGTGTATCAACCCTTTGGGAAATACAGCACGATTAGAAGTGAAAAATCCCTGAGTCAATAGGCAAGGCTGCTTTAGGTACTGATGCTCATGGATGGCGCCTGAATGTAAGACTTTTGATTCCTCATAATGGTTTCAGTTATGCAGGAAGGAAAGCATTACGCTTTTTACTTTTGTTGGGGGTTTGGTGCTGTTGAATTTCTTCTGGTGCCTCTTATCCATGTGAAAATCACCCCAGAAATGGTACTGTTTGCTGTTTCTTCTCGTGTCACAAATTGACATATTACTACTGCTCAGCTTCTTTGGGGGCTGGGAAGTGGTGTTTAAAACACTGCTCTGTACAGCTACATCTGCCCTTACTCTGATCATGCTTGCCTTTCGAGAAGACATTTGTTTGCCATGACAAACTCCTGTTTGCTTTACCAGTCTTTGTTATGCTGTGGTCTTCTCATGCCTATGTGCTGACGCATATGGCTCTAGAACTGCTCTAAAGAAAATATTCAGATAATAGTACAGTTCTAGATAGCTAGCAAATACTTAGTTTCCTCAGGATACCAGTTGTGGTCACCTGAAGTGTTTTCCTGCCCCATCCAGGGAACTGTCCTTCAGCAAGAGTTCAGGAGAGTTCTTAATATCAGGGAGGTAATCAAAACTAGTATTTATGATTATAATCTGCAACAAATATACAAATCTTTTACATCAATATGTGTATTTCGGAGTGGTACTGAACTAAAGCTTTGCATTCAGATAGTCCCTGAACTTCTGGGGTTCTGAAAACTTCATTCTTTTCTCATGTGTGAATTCTTAGACTCTTGCAGAAAGGTGGCAAGTGATGAAAGGCCACTTTGCTACCAAGTCCAAATCTCTTTTAGAGTCTTTAAAGACAGATACAATAACATTTAGGTGCTTGACTCTGAGTGAAATTCAAACCACAAATTTAGTGGCTTTATCTAGTATTAGGGATCTACTAGGGGCAAAAGGAGGAATCTTGTTGGGTGGAGTGCAAGCTAGAGGCAGCCAAAGGGAAGGTCTAGAGGCTGAAGGCTCAGTGGTTCTACCATGGACAGAATTTTTTACCAGTGAGAAACACAGAAAAGGATCTTTTCATTACTGCAGTCATTAGTGTCTCAGAGAATGCCAAATGTGGCAGGTAAATTTTTAGCTGTTAAAATACATTTTCTGTCTCCCTATAGAAATTTCCTTTCAGCAACAGGAGATAGGCATAGATTTCCTGTGCCTTACGGTGGTGGAAAACATTTCTAACATTTCCTTATGGCAGAAGGAAAACCACATTTTCTCTAGAAAACAATATATTTTCTAGGAAAAACATTTCCCATTTCCTTATGATGGTAGAAAATATTTCAATGTCCCTGCATTGTCAGAGTGTCAGGGGCACAGCTTTTTATGTGATTATTATGATTTAATTATATATAAAAGCAATTAATTTCTAAACATCTCTTACACTGTCTCTGTCATAAAGTTTAGAATGTATCTATACCACAGAGTAGTTATTCTTTAAGCCTCCCTATACCTAGAAAACCTCACAAAAGAAATACACTGTATAGAAAATAGATGTTCTTTATTTAATGCTGAACTAATTCTTAAAGCCACATCATGGTTAACCATGGTGGTGCTGGTGGAAGTCTAGAAAGGGTAAGGGACTTTTCCTCCTGCTTTTTCATTGTTGAGATGGTAAGAAGCACAAATATCCATACTGTGAAACACTGAGTCTCACTTCCACTGCTGCCAGTACTTCATCCCACCGTCTGAGTGTGATAGGACTTTGCCTGTAACTCCCGCCTGCTGCTTCCCAGAGATGGCAACTCCAGGCTCTTGATATGAATGAAATTCAGGGCTGCAGGTAAGTGGTGTGACATATCAAGTTTTCTTTGTAGATCCTGGAGAGGTTGTGGAAACATTATGTCACCTGTAATCTCTGACAGAGCTCTGCACAGTATTTCTGTATTGAGCACAGCTATTTTCTGATCATTTATTTTACAGATAAAGAGTGAAATCCTGGCCCAAATAAAGTCAGTGGGATTCCTCCATGTTCCTTTCAGTGGAGTCAGTATGTGTTGCAAATGTGTGTTGAGCTTGGGCTGCCCCTTTGCATGGTGCGGGTAATGGTACACCAGATGCATTTCCATGTATACATCTCTTCCCACCTCTCCAGCAGTGCTGCCCCTCAAGGTCAGCCTCAAGGTACAGGAGGAGACACAGAACTTTCCTTAGCTGATATAGGGGAACAGAATTTACAGTGGGAAAATAAATACACCATGCCTTCTTTAGAGAGGTGGTGTCTGTGTTGTTTTGGGGCTTTTTTTGTTCGTTTGTTTGTAGTTTGTTTGGGGTTTTTTTGTTTTTGTTTTTCTTTTTCTTTGAAACAACTGGACTTAGCCTTTTTTCCTACCAAAATGGCAAAAAGATATCATACGAGTGTGGTTTTGCCAGTAGTGGTTTAGTGAAGGTTTACTTTGATTTTAATCTCCTAATTTTTGGTGATTTGCGGTTCTTTTGTGAAACTTCAGACTATATTGCTTAGAAATTATTCCCCCCTCCCATTTTATCTAGCCCAGTTTTAATACTTGCTTACAAAGCTGTTCTTTCTTCTGTGGAATCAATGAGGAACTGGCAAATTCAATATAAGATTCAGACAAACTGGTCTTTGGGCTCTTGCTTGTACTGAAACTAGGTGTAAAATTCCCAATCTCTCAGATTGGCTTTTCTGCTCCTCTGCAGCCCTTATCTGCTAGTTGAAACTCCTGCACTGATCTTTCTTGGTGTTGAGAGATTTCAAATCTGAGTATGTATTTAGTCTGCATTTTTTTAAGTATAGAAAAAATAATGAAGCTCATTCTGCACAGTTAAAATCTTGGTCTTATCACTTGAAGCCAGCTCAAATATTCAACGTAGTTGCAAATTTAGCACTCCTTCATGTGGCTAAAGTGACAACAATGGGTGGATATTAAAAATGGATGGTACTGTTGCCCCTTAAGTAGGGCCTCCATTTACTTTAGTTGGATTTTCACCAGTTTCAGTGCTTGGAAGGTCAGTTCTTGTACCTTTCTCTACTTTGCTAGAAGAGCACTACTGTTAAAATTCTTCCCCAGTTTGTCCCTAAAAATGGCCATGTTTTTAAGAAGCTCAGGTTACAGTATTACTTCAGTGGTGTGGAGTGCAAGAAATGGTAAGAAGCTAACCAAAAAATCCTGATGCAAATCTTACCTAACACAAATTACAGGAATTGGTGTCACGTATAATGGCTTTCTCGGTGGCTGCTGTGCTTCCTACGGCCTCTCAGTTTACTAGTCCAAATTAAACTGTGCTTTCCTCTGCGCAGTAGACCTAGACCAGTAGAGAGGGAAACAAATTGTGTCCCCTTGCTTCCCCACTCTCCCCAATTCATAACTACAATTTCAATTATCTTGTCAAAGAGAAGTTTTTATGGGGAAAAAGGTAACATATTACCACAATAACTTCCTAACATAGCTCACGCCTCAGGACTTGGTGTAGCGCAGAAGGTCTTACTTTACCTCTAGGCCCTGTATAAATAGAAATGCCTTGAACAGTGAGCCAGCAAAATGTGAAATTAAATAGCTGCAAATAGACATTTATTTTATGTATAGTCACATTTATCAGATATATCATTTTTCTTTGGAAATGACTGTTTCAACAAAAGCAAAATTATAGCAATTAAAAGTGTAAGGAGAAAACATAATAATATTGACTTTTGGTTTGTGTGGTTTTATTATTTTTTGCTTAATTTCATGATACGTAGGTAGTAATGAATGTCTTACTGCATGTCAGCATTTGTTAGACTGCAAGAGGTCCTTAGGTTTAGGAAAGGTGAAGGTTCAGCAAGTACTAAGCTAATGCTTAGTGACTCTTTTCATTGCACAAAACACTGCTAGTTTTTCTACAGTGACATGCAATAATGCAAATATAGAAATAGAAGAGAATGGAAAGGCTTACTTGGAAATTCTAATAGACAGAACTTTCAAAACAAATTTATTTTTGGCTTTTTAATTATGTGGGAAGGTTCAGTATCACTTCTTTTTGAATTCTGACTTCGAAAGCAAATGAAAAGTCAGAATTTCTGCCTTTACTTGTAGCTCTAAAATGCCACAAAAAGCCTGGTAGCTCACTAGCAGAAGTAGTGGATTGCCCTAAGTTTAAACTTCTTGAGGCACAAAACAGAAGATATGGGACCTGTTGCTTTTAGAATTCTACGTGGATGAATTGTGTACTGTTTGTAATGCTACAAGCTGCACCTCTCTCTCTAACTTTCACTCTAATTTTCCACCATCATTCTTGTTTCTAGGTACATGTATTTCTTTGTCTTCTCTTGGGTCTCAAATAGAAGAATAAGGTGACCACTTCCCGTTTTGCTGACAAAGGCTACTGTAATAGATAGATGATTAATTCTTGTGGGTGCCAGGAAGAATGACTATTTTGTGGACAGATATTGTGGTAGACAGAGGTATTGATTTGGTTTCATTGTCATAAACATTGCCAGATGTTATCTCAGTGTGTACTGTTTACATTAGTAAATAAATAAATCCTCCAGAGCACAATTACTCCCTATAATATTTTTTCAAAAGTTTACTGTTGTCTCCTTTTACATGTCTAATTTGAACTTCCTCTGCTTTCTGTGCAGCTTGAGAATCTAATTAGGACATGTGAAGCTAATTGTAACACTCAAATCCCCCTCAAGGTTCAGATACCACGTCAAGGCCAAATCTGGGATGTATACATGATAACATCTTCACTTTGGGTACTTGTTCATCTGAGACCTTCTCCTGTAGGAAATATCTGAACAGTTTTTTTCACTGTTATGTTACTATCCATACTGGTAAACATCTTCTTGTGGGAATGTCAGGGTAAATGTCTGTGTCCTCTGACTTTTGGCAAAGGCTCTCAGCTTGTGGGTCACTTGCTACACAAATGATGATCAGATTCAGGATGTGTAATCACTGAAAAAAATGGCAGGTACTAGTGCTTGCAAGCCCAGCATGTTTCACAACTTCAAATGATACCTCTTCTTAAAATTTTTATTTTGGACAAAGACCATCAAACCCATACTTGTTCATTTTACATCTGTTTGTGTATTCCCTTTTCTTTTTGTTGGCTAAAAGGGAAAAGAAGAAAAAATGAATAAAAAACAAGGGAAGGGGGGGAAAGTCTGACCTTCCCACCAACTTTTCCTTATTGTGTACGTGAATACTTTCAGTGGTGTCACTGAAAATTTGAAGAGACTACTTGCTTCCAAAAGTCCCTGGGTAAAATTAGGAATACTTGGCCATTTAAAATCCAGCTCCCTTTCTCATCTTGCCTCCATTTGAATAGTCAAGTGCACGTCCAAGCAACAGCCACTAAAGGAACAATCTGAAGTTGCATGCAAATGTGGTTCATTTTTCCTGTTTCTAAGGAGCAAAGATCACAAGTGTGAAATGAAATGTAACAGGGAGGCAATGGAGTGCAGATCTGAAGGTGGAATTTGCATTGGCTGCACTTCAGCACAGATGGTGGAGAAACTTAAATCTACTCTTGGGTCCTGAGACCTTTACCGCCCTCAGCTTAGCAAATGTATCTAAGGGACGAAGGTGGTGTAGTTAAATTCCCAAGTGTTTTTAAGCATCCGTTCTCTCTTGACGAAGGCACCATAGGAAATATGCCTGGGCATCACTATTTTGTTGGATGCTATAGGATGTTTGTTTAGGGAAATAGCTTTGCTAGTAGCTTTGTTAATCAGTCGTGTCCCAAGTAAAATAAAAAGTGCAATACAGCCCTCCTCAGATGTGGTCTTCTGCAAAGTTAAATGCCTCATTTGTTCCTCTTATCTAGGCAGGAAAAGTCAACTAAAGAATAACAAAGTCTGCAGTTGCTCTGTCTGAGGCTCTTTTGATTTTTAAGGGGTAAGGACTGCATAGGCTTGCTTCTTCTTCCTCAGGAATTATGATGGAAACCCTTTGCTTTATTCTCCTCTCCTCTTGCCCTGCCCAACACAAGACACTGGTTTTGGGGAAGGTTAGGACTGCTGAAATCTTGGAGAGACAGTTCACATTTCAGGTAAATGTTACATCACCTAGCTGATGTGTTGGTTTGTTTTCTGTTTGGTAGATAGATATATACATGCTTCCTTGTGCTTCACATTTGTGTGAACCAACCCTGATTTTTAATGATCAGTTTCCAGGATAAGGTGGGAAGTCTGTCTCCAGGACCAGTTTGTTTTTTGGCATCTTCTCTGTTACTGTGTGCAGTGATGCCAGTTAATGCTCATTGAGGCAGTGGATTTTCAATTCTGGTTCTTGGCCTGAAGTGGATTGAGATTCATAAAAAATAATCTCAAATCACAAAGCCACCATGGGAGGCTTATAGCTTCTATGACTATCTCACTCGGGCTAGATTTGAATCAGCAATCAGGAAGTGAATGGTTTTGTTCTTATCCCACTGCCAATTTCCTTAGCTAACATAATCTAAGTATGTGTGTTACAAAACTTTATTTTCCAGTTGAATGCAACTATCCTTTAAAAACAGGTTAAAAATAAGGGGGAAAAAGGTAAAGGAAATTTAAGATCCAAAAAATGCCGAACAGTGCTCAGGACTTGAAAATATATATAAACATCAGTTCTTGCCAAGTTAGTCATTACTAAGAGTTGTTAAC
Organism: Nycticryphes semicollaris; assembly: GCA_013400055.1. Taxonomy (NCBI): domain Eukaryota; kingdom Metazoa; phylum Chordata; class Aves; order Charadriiformes; family Rostratulidae; genus Nycticryphes; species Nycticryphes semicollaris. The sequence goes on along the minus strand of VXBJ01007637.1, from coordinate 328,160 downwards.
ACGGGGGATTGATTGAGAGAATGATTGTTGCTGTAGAATGATGATTTAATAAGAGAAAATCTGATAGATTTGACATGCTACATAAAATGTGCAGAACGATTATTCTTTGGTAAATTGCAACTTTCGTTTGTACCCCTTACAGCCGTGTTTGTTCTGTGCCTTGCCACATTCTTCTTTTTCCTTGTTATTCTCTTTCATTGCTAGAAATCATTAGTATTCACCATTGTTACACATGTCATCCAGAAAAACATACACACACCCTGTTTTCTTTCCCCTTCTTGCTTTCTGTCACACCTTTTGCCTGGTCTGTTCTCCTGTACTCACCTACCACTGCAGTGGTAGGGTACTGCAGAATGTCCTGCTCCCCATTTTGAAAAGATGGCTACTGAGAGCTCAATTTTATTTGCTCTTTGCCGGGTCTTTCTCCATATGCACCCACTCCTCACTGTTCTGGCTGATTATTATTTATCTGTTACTTAGTCCTAACAACATGCTTGTTGCTTTGTAAGCCAGAAAATGAAGGCTGTAGCAGCTCAAGGAAGTTCTTGTACAGGACAAATAGATGAAACAGCACTTCTATTGTTCCCCTATTTACTGATGAGCAGTACTCTGTCCTTCCATTTTTCAGCAATAATTTATGAGAGGTTGGTTTTGGTTTGGTTTGGTTTTTTTCCTAAATCTGAAATGCCTAGTGCCTCTGTGAAGATCCTGTTTGCAAGTGTTTTCAGTGTGTTTGGTCTTCTGTAAAGCCTGCTGGTTCATGCAGGCCATGCCCAAGTAATAGTAATCGCCTTGACCTAAGCTGCTGCTGGCCTCTTTTACTGCAGACATGGTATACTGGTGTCAGAGGCTGGTCTACAAATGGTCTTCGAGTTGCCTCAGAAAAATGTACGGCTAGCCTTGGTGCTTGTACTCTATGAATAATAATAATAAAAACCAATCCTAGAGTCTGATTACAACAAATAAATTCCATAACGCCCTCTGCACTGTATCTGTTGTCGTGCCAAAGAGCATAACATAAAATGACTGAGAACAACAGCAATTCAAAACAACAGCACACAATAGTGTAATTGGACCCTAAGCACATAAAAATAATGGTTTGAAAGAAAGAAGAAAAAAAAAAAAAAAGAGGCAAAACTGGGACCATGGACTGGCATCGGGGACAGCGTCATGAAACTGCAGTGAGATGCATGAGCCTACTAGAAAGAAAAAGAGAAGGGGGTGGGGGGGTGAGTTACTTATGAATCAGTACAACTGTGCTTTGTTCTGCATGAGTGTTTTAATAGAGCAAGTGTAATATAAGGATCAGGTGGGCTCGTGGGAATGGAACAAAAGGTTTTGTAAAATTAAAGCAAAATAATTATAGCTCTAGGTGTAGAGTGAGCACACTCCAGCAGTTGATAGCAGGAACCCGCTCAGAATGGAGAAGGGAGGAGGGAAGAAGATGCCGTTCGAAAGGGGTTCTGGTTTGTTTTTTCAGTACCTACATGCATACATATGCACATACATGCATGTGCATATATAATACAAACAGATTTGTATACATATGTTAACAAAGACTTTCAGTCAGTGACAGTTGTATGCAACTTCAGGAGTGACTAATATAACCACATACAAAAATGCCTTAAAATGAAAATGTAAGGAATAGTCTCAAATGAATTAATTAACAACAACAACAAAAAACCACAGCAGAACATTGTCTTTCTAATGGAATAAAGGACTGAATTCTAAAACCAAGACCATCCTATGACATGGGATTCAAAGATGCTCTTGCTGTAAAAGCCCAATGAAGAATATATACAGAGTGCCCGGTACTAGTAAACCAAACTCAGAGTTCCATAAGTAAATGTGATCTTCTGGGGGTCACAAGAAAGCTGTCAGCAACATATTGTGTTATAGAATCTCCTGCATTTGGGCAAAGCATTCTGCCGTGCTCTCTTGCAAAAAACAAAAGAGCTGTTTCGTACCTGAACCTAAGTGTAGTTTTACCTGCAAGATGAGAGCTTGGTTGATCACAAGGTGGCCTCCCTGTATCTAGTTGTGTGCTTTTCCTTTCCTTTCCTTTCCCATCAGCATATATACGTACTAAACTGCACAAGGATGCTACATAAAAGTAAAAAAAGAGAAAACAACCCCCCACCCCCGACTGACTTGTGCCCCAGCACACCTTTTCCCTCTAAATTGTTGACTGTCCTCAAATAGGTAAGTAAAGAGGAGCTGCCAAGGATCTAGGAATGGAGAAAGACTGTACTGAGATGTGCATCCTACTCTTTCTAGGTATGTCATGTTAGGTTCAAGGTGTTCAGAATCTGCTCCTGGTTTGATCAGTCACTTCCAAACGAATATTTTTTTTTTTTATTATTTGTAGTTATATTGAAAGAGATGGAATGAATTTAAATGGTAGAGCCCCATTAACTCTCCATGGCATCTGAGGGTTAGGATGGGTTTCCTTCCACTTACAAGCTGCTGTATGGAATGTTATAAGAAGAATGAGCAACTATATGTGATGAATTGGGCCAAAAGTGAGAAAGTGGTTTTCTTGCAGAACTCAAATTACGTCCTTCCTGTAGTGTACCGTTTATGCCAGACAGGGCGATTGCCACCTTATCATGGTGCACGATGCAGGTAGTCTGTGGAAAGGAGGTTCAGCAGAGCCTGCAAACCGTAGTTGCAGGCACAGCTACTACAGATGGCTGGCGGACGAGATAAGGCCTTGGCGAGGGAGGGGGGTGATTAGCCTGCCTCCCACCACATTTCCCCTTATTCTGTAGTCAGATTTCCCTTATTCAGAGTTTGTTCAGGATAATTGTTCACAGACAATATATTTTTGTGCTTGCGGTGCAATCAGAGGCTGTTCTCACTTGAAGCAGAGCACATCTCTTAGGTAGTGCTTTCTGCCAGAATGTGGAGGCTGAGATCAGAGTGAAGCTTTATGAGCTCCATTTGGTGCTTTTTACTTCCGTCTTGTTTCTCTCTCTGCAGGGGATGTGAAACTAGATTTGTCCTGTTTCCACAGCAGGGTTTTGGTTTATTTTGTTTTTCCAAAGCATTTCATTCGGTGGCGCAAATCCAGAGGAGAGTGTGTTGCAGAGCTGGATTTGAATGTCAGACAGAAAGAGTTGCGTTTAATAAACTCTTTGTTGTAAATTAGAGAAACTAGAGAGCAGGAGGCCCCTGTTTAATACAAACATTCTGTGGTTAAATTATCACTATAAGTATTTACTCCTAAATACTTAAAGAGCAGTGAGACAAGGTAACTGCTAAAATTCCTGCTTATGGCGTCCCAAGCTTAAGACTGAAATTCTTTAGTTCTGAGTACTAGTCTCAAACTCTTTCCACCTTCTGTCTTTGCCTTAGAGATAGCCACCTAATAGAACTGAGTGAAAGTACAGGGCTAGTTAAAACAAAACAAAAAAGCCCATCGAATCTCCCCAAAACAAAACCAAAAAAGTTTTATAGGCTTGTAGAAAAAAAGAAAGATGCTTTGGCAACATGATGCAGTGCTTGAAGATGGTAGCCCACCATGCAAACAGTTGAACGTGTAGTTCCCCTTAGATATGTTGCTACTGCTTATCTCATGTGCTCACCAGCTTTTGAAAAACACCTTTCTGTCTGTATTATAGCATGAGTTACATACCTGCGTTTATCTCATTTCAAAGTGATTTGACAATATAAGCCTATTATGAAATTAAAGGTCAGTAACAGGCCAGGCTTTCAATGGGGTAAGCACTGTACACTGCAAAGGGAGAGGTCAAGATAGCTAGTCACATCCCAAGTCTTCAGATGTGCCTTGTGAGCAGTGTGTTTTGCTGTTTAGGAACAGAGATGCTGTAAAGCTAGAGTCGAGCTCTCATTCACGGCAAGACACAATATGCCAGTATCTGTCACATTCCAAGTCCTTGCGACACTATTGAAGTCAGAGAATTCAAGTCCCAGATTCTTGGCTTCTTTTGAGATCGACTCATTTTCTTTCTTGCCAGTCCAGTAAATCCGACATACATACATGCACATGCATACTCATATAGTCATACTGACATTTTTCTAAANTTCTACTAAAAAAAAAAAATAAAAGGTGGTAGTATTTCCACTTTTGCTTAGAAAAAGCTGATGAAACACTGCGCAAATGTCCCTGCTTTCCCTCCATCTATTTTGGAATTTAGTAAGCAATAACATATAGGCATCAGTAAAGACTGCTGTCCCTCCCCTTGCTCTTTTGTCTGTTTCTCCTTT
>VXBJ01007637.1:291627-323490 GCA_013400055.1 Nycticryphes semicollaris | reverse complement strand
AGGAACAAAAGCCTGTGCTTTTTTTTTTCCTTGTCCTTTCATTTTCTGACAAAAAGGAACTTCATAAGTAGTTTATATATTTCTATTATTTTCTTCCACTCACTCTTTGCTGGGAGCAGAGACTAAAGGATTAAGACAAGAATAACCCTGTATTATATCTATATATTATTACATAATTATACATATTGTATATATTATTTATAAAATAAAACCTGTTCTAAATTCTACTAAAAAAAAAAAATAAAAGGTGGTAGTATTTCAACTTTTGCTTAGAAAAAGCTGATGAAACACTGCGCAAATGTCCCTGCTTTCCCTCCATCTATTTTGGAATTTAGTAAGCAATAACATATAGGCATCAGTAAAGACTGCTGTCCCTCCCCTTGCTCTTTTGTCTGTTTCTCCTTTTACTAGTCTGTAGGAGAATTAATTTAGTCTGGCTAGAGATTTTTTTTTAGATAACAGTAGGGACAATTTCTGGTCTTACTGAAGTTGTTGGCAGTTCTCCAGATGATTTGTTATGAGATTTGGCCTTGAGAAAAAGGATCAGTCACACTCATCTCCTTTTTATTCTGAACTAGAATGACCCATATCACTACCCAGTGATGGCTGCCTAGGATACTAGCAGTGAATTTTTGGAAAATGATCAAAAGTTCAAATATATGCAAGAATGCATGAAACCCACTGTCTAAGAGACCAGAGAGAATGCAGTTGGCCACAGAAAAATACATTATTAAATAGAACCAAATAAAAATGAAAGCTTGTTATGAAAGGTCATCTATGTCCATTTTATTATTTTTCTGTATAATATAACGTTAGGATGAGGCATAGAATGGTTATCTCAGTCCTAAACTTATGTATATGTCTTTCTGCATTCTCTAAAATCTTTTGGTTGCAGAGCGCTATAAATGGTGCAAAACAAATTCTCTTTTCCAAGTTCCCTACAGTGAACAACTTAGGAGCATTTAGTTTTAGCTTGTATTAGGACTTTGTGTCCTCAGAGAACAGACTCTGCCCCTTTGATCTCCAGATATAAAAAAATCACTGTTTCCCATGTTTCCCAGTGGCTACAGAAGAGCACTGGGGCCCCAGAAAAGAGACAGGGAGATGTGGCATGAGGACCTCACAACTTCAGTCCATTCCCAGCATTGCTGCTGACTTCTTGTATAATTGGAAAAAAACCTATTAGTGATCTTCAGTAATCTCTAGTTCTGAAATTAATTTAAGAATACTTATCTGACTTAAGACTATACATTAAGGAAGGAAAAAAAAAAACATTGAAGAAATAATTGTACTCTCTAACCTTAACACAACTTTTTAATGTTTTTATGTGTACAGGTAGTGCTAAAAATAAATTCACAGACATTTTATATGTCTGTATCCCATGCAGTGCCCCTTCCGATGGGAAAGAAGTTGATCAAAACCAATACTCTAATCAAACAGGTTTCCCTGTCTTCTGGAGGTAAGGAGAGCTAACAGGTCAAAGAGAATATAAGATTTCATTAGAATACAGTTGTGTCTGCAGCTGAAAGCATTTCACTAACATGTTGCTATCCAGAGTTTTCCCTTTCAACATTTCTTGTAGGAGGTGAATTTTCCAGCTGGTTTGACTTTGCTGTCAAAAAAGTCAAGCTGATTTTTTTCCTTGCCTCTGATTAAGTGAATAAAATGTTGAAAACAATTAAGCCAAGGAGAGTTTTAAATCTAGGTGTATTGTTTTGGTTATTTTTCTTAATTCCTATCCTGGTAAACAAAGTGCTTGTATCCATCTTTACAGAGATAGTTTACAACTGCTGTGCAGAAAGTATAGTGTAAAAACACCAGTTCTCACTTCAGAGAAAAAAAACCCCTTTGATGACCTTCAAACCTCACATGTTAAACTTGCGAGTAGAAATCATGTTTTTCATTATTCTTTTTACCTCAAGGTTACTTCAGGGCTAAGGTTTCCTGTGAAGATCAAATGAGGGCTTTTTTTTTTCTTTTTTCCACATCCTCACATATGCCCAGATTATGCCCTATGTGAAAATACTAAACTGCAAACTTTGTGGCCTTGAAGATGGAGGGAGGGTTGCTTACTTTTTTTACGGCTCTGATCAGCAGACCAAGAGAGATCCGGCTTTTCTTCTCTTTGCCTCAGTAACCTTGGAAAAGTCAATAATATATTTGTGCCTACATTCCCCAGCTGCAAGAGGAAGGGGATGCCAATTCCCTGCTGCAGAGGTCTTTTGAAGATAAACCTGCTCTCTGAAACTGATAATGAGCCCCGGAAAACACACATGTGGGTCAAGTTCCCAGTCTGCGCCTTGAGTGGGATGGTTTTCTTTCAGCACAGAGTCCTGGAAATTCACCAGGAAATCTTCCGTACTTTAAGGCAATTGCAATGTGCCTCTGCTCCTTGCCGAGCACACTATGTCAGCAGCTGTTTTGGGAAACCTCCATGTCTCCCTTCCTGTTGAGGTGGGCTGCTGACGCAGAGGAGACTTAAGTGTGACTTTGCCCAGCCTGTCTCATTACTTTGGAGTTTTTGATAGCCTTTACAGGGTGAAAGTTGTCATTTTTAGAGCCACAATATAGAAATTCTTCTGTGATTTGTTATCTGCAAATGCTAGTGTTCCTGATACACTTCTTTTTAAAATGTCTTGCTGAAGCCTTATTCACATAGGCTGATCATATGTGCCCCAGATACAAACAGGAAGACAAAGTTTCTAGTTCCATCTGCTGCAGTCTAGAACGATTTTATCTGCCATTCACTGGGGGAAAGCAATTGTGATTTAAATGGTACATAAGCTGTGCGTTATTAGTCTAATAGGATAAAGTATTACATTTTCTTCCTGGTGGGTTTTTAACTCAGAGCTGGAAATAAGTTTGGTGTGTGAACTCTTAAGTGGAGATGTATAAAACAAAAAAAAATTTTTTTGAGAAATATCAGAGGCTGGAACTGTACATCAGTGATGTCTGCTTAGCTCCTGGACTTTTTGCTAGATTTCTTCTGAATGATTCTTTCACCAAAATACCTGGCCAGGTCTTCTCCAGCAACTTCCATCAGAGATAGGCAGGAAACCCCATCAAAAAACAGCCAAGCACGCACAACCCCCTGGTAGCCACCGTTTGGAAATGAACAATTAACGAATGCAGCCTCTTCACTGATGCCCTAAATTCCTTTGTCACTTAGTAACAGCCTGTGCAAACTACGCCTCCACGCCTGACCTAAGTTATATCATATTGTCATGTTGTGGAATAATCTATTGTTGAATGTGTACAGAATATGGATTACAAGATTTATTTAGTTAAAAAAATGCGCTTTGGCGCGGAGAGTAAAATAAAAAATAAGTTCACACGCCATGCTCGGGCTGAGACATGTCACTGTGTACCTCTGTAGCTTCCTAACACTGCTAATGGGAAATTAAAATAGTGTTTAGCTCCTCCAAGAGCCCTCTCGGCTGCAGTAGACCTTGGTGCCTGCCAGGAGACAGCTTTCCAATGGACAGCTTTTCACAGCAAGCTGTTTCTTACTAACCACTTGGTCAGCCTCGAGGCATCGCCACCTTGGGTCAGGCTTGGGCCATGGTCATACCTTCATAAATTTATGTTAGCAGTATTGATTGTAGTAGAAGTAGCTCAGGTTTGTATCAGTGCTACTGACCAGAAGGCAGTCTGTTGATTTCAGTAGGAATTTACCTGGATAAAGATGTAACATTGAGCAGCTGAATTTTAACTGTTCTGGGCCCCTGAAACCCTCTGTTACCTGGTTACTCTATGTAAATATGGGCTTAATTTACTGGATATTTTTCCCTTTTCCTCAAAATTAACATTTTCTTTAAGTTCATTGTTTGGAGTTCTACTTCCTTCATTTATAAAGTGTCTAAAGATGCCCAGCCAGTGTGTAGTGGTGGTACACCTTATATAGATAATGATGAGAGTTAATCCAGTGAGGAGACAGGAGCCTTTGTGACACAGTTAAAAAGCACTGAGATGTTTTGAGAGAGATTGTTCTTGCTAGACATCACTGCAGAATTCCTGCCCACCTTTGGAAAATAATAGTAACTTTGAAAGTAAAAGCAAGTTGGTGCTGTAAGCAAGGAGAAAACAAACATGAGGTTAAAAAAGAGTGACCACATGCCTGTTTTCCTGTCAATTGGAGTTGGGAAGGTTTCTTGCCAAAACGTGCATGGTAAGACACAGGACCGTGTTCAGCCCTGCCGCTAAAGTATGATGCCACGTGAGCACTCGCTCCCCGGGCCGCACAGAGAGGAGGGACTGCCGTCCCTCGGGGAAAGAATGTGAAGGAAGGAAGCAGATCACAGTGTATGAAGTCTGAGAAGCGACAGCGTTTTGCACTGAAGGCAGCTGCATGGGGTTACCTGAGGACAATGTCTGGCTCTACTAGCTGATTGCTTAGAGCATCTGAAAAAAAAAAAAAAGAAAAAAATCCAGTTAATGGGGGCACCTCCTAAGCAAACCAGATATCCCTTTTACCATGCAGTCCCTGTTGAGAAGAGTATAATTTTACATTAATTACACTGGATAACTAAGAATGTTATGTTCTGACTTTATCCAGTAAATTCCCATTTAACCCAGTTGTCCCTATTAAGTGTGTCAGCTTTTCTCTCAAAAGCTCTGCTGTGCAAATACAAATTAGTATATTAATATATGTATAAAGTCTATATTTTAAGGCAACATAATATAGGGAGCCCTTTTTTTTCAGAAGGAATTATTTATTGCAGAATATTACAACAAACTACTTGCTTACAGTTTTTTATAAAAATTAAACTTATTTTTGTTCATACTGTTTATTTTTTGATTCCAAGCCTTAACAACAGAATAACTCTTGTCACTTTAATTTTCTTTAATGTATTTGAATTTTGTTTAAAGTTGATTTAAAGTTTCATTTTCAGATTCTCATCTAAATATTGAAAATTTGACCTGAAAGTACCTCCTAATACTGGTCTATTCTTAAAAAAAAAAAAGTTAAATTATATAAGACATATATAATATATAAGACATACTAGTTGGATTTAGTTCTGAAATGCTTTTTTTTATGCCAGCTTAAGTCAAAGGCTAAGGGAAAACAATTAGTTTATCTTACATACAATTGGCATGTAACTCTGTTTAAGCAACGTTCAGTATTTCCAAAGTCTTTCCCTCACAAATGGCTACTGGAGAGCCAGCCCACTGCTGTCTTCTTGAAACCCACAAGAATTCTGTTATTTACATCAAAGGATACAGGATGGGTTGTACTGTTTTGAAGGCACTTGTACAGGTAGGTGTATTAGCCATTGGGGGTACTTTTGTGTCCTGTTTTTAGAGCTTTCAGAGGAAAACCAGTGTAAGGAATGAATGGAGCAACGCACTCAGAGTGGGGTTTTCACCTTTCACATGCTGTTTGTTTTCCCATCCTATTTCGCTTTTGGAGAGCGCTGTCTTGTGTGAAGGAGATGGTCTGTACCCTCACAAAGTTCACAGATCTCTTTCTTTTATGTTGCTGTTTGATAGTGAGGCCTTTGGGAAGAAAATTTAATAATTTCTAACATGACCTAACAATCAATTTGGGCATACGACGTTGTAGGATATATGTGTACACGAATTCTAGAGAACACTAGTTTGTTTAAGCATGTGTCTAACTTGTCTGCTTTTTAGCAGCTGATATATAGGATATACATGACATAAATGCTTTTTATTAGGGATGTTTGATGTCTCTGATGCTGTTTCTGCTCAGAACATGGTATTTTAGAATGCATATTTGCATGTGAGGGATTATTATTACGTTTTATCACCCCATTATTTGAATTTTTAGAAACTCCGTGGTTTTTGACAATATCACTGAATCATATGAAATTCACACAGTCTTTCTAAATGTAGTAGAGTGTCCATAATGTGGTGTTAATTTTCAATTTTGAGCTGATAAGTTTTTTTCACTCACATAAGAAGTAGCCAGACCCAAACTGATCTTGATAGGTGATGCATTTCTATCCTACAATTGATTTAAATGGATTCTTTATTGTACATTGTACATTCAAACTCCGGTGGGTCATTTTTTTCATTCTACTCCCTGAAAGGGTGTTCCTGTTTTGTATTTCAGAACCTAGATTTTCATTTAGCAATTAATGTGGGTGATTCAAGTCACTCCTTCTGTATTTTATTAATTTTTGCCAAATATAGTATTTCTCTGCCTACTGTTGATTGAGCAGAATGGAACTTGCCTACACAAAATTTCTTAGGAAATACAATTTGCACATCCAGATTTCTAACTACACCCACTCTCCCCATTATTGCAAGGTGTTAATCTAGTTGTGTGATGCTGCCTGCACAGATGCATACATACATACCCCCTTTAAAAAAAGGTTATGTCTCTAAATCCTTATGAGAGAGCTCACATACTGAGTTTTTCTAGTTCTGTGTGTTCACTGAATATTTAGCCCTTGTGGTTACAGCAACAGAGTTTTTGTGAAGGCTTTTCCATGTTTTTAGAAGGTGCTTTCAGTAAGTAGCTTAATCCTAAGTAACGGAGTTCTTTTGCAACAAGAGCAGCTACTAATTTTAAAAGTAAATTAAAATTTACTCATATCCATTTTAACAGTACTTTTGGTTTGAGCAGTTCTTTTCCAGAAATCTACCCTGGAGAAAATGTTTTTAATCAGGTTAAAATGGAGGCAAGATAGAAAAAAAAAAAAATGTTTGCTGTGGCTTGACTGCAGCAGTGCTAATGAGCTCTGCTCTAATACATGAAGGAACATATGGCCCCCATCTGAATACAAACTGGACACAAAGCAGTAATTCAGCTGAGATGTCCTGAATATTGTAAACTGGGTGAATGCGGTTGAAGGTGTTTATAAACGGTGGCTGAATCCCACACACTGACTCATTGCCTTCTAATGTCCGGGGCTCAAGGTGCTATTTGTAAGAGTATAGAAAATGACCAGTAGAGGGAATTCTTAATTAATGCTAACAAAATAGCAAACTGAAGTGTTAGGTTATGAAGAAAAGACCTCTTGTGCTCATGACGCAGCAAGAGACGGATTATGGAGAGGCTGAGTTAGGAGAAGAAAAATCACAGGACAAGCAAATTGAATATTTACTGGCAAATAATTGCTCTCTTAAGCCGTGGCTCTCTTCCTAAATTCTTGGCATTCCTGAGCACTAAAACCATTTTCAAAAAATGCATCGTTACAGAGTAGATGTAAAAAAACCTCTCAAAGGCTGATGGTACAGACTTGTGCAGGTAAGAATGTGTGTATTACTGCATTTATTTCTTCTGAAGCTTTAGATTGTCCATTGTTGACAGGACTGCTACTATTTTCTCTTTCCGAGAGAGCTGATATTTTGGTTTCGCAGCTATATTTCACCCAAAAGTTGGGGAAGTAGAGATAGTCTTCTAAGCTGTAGTGTATGCTTTCCTACCAGCACAGATAAATTGATATGCAGGAAAACAAAACAAGCTTGTGGGAGAAGGTATACGGCCCAGCTTTAAGTGGGTTCCAGCTTTTGCAGAGGTGCCTCTAATTAAAAAGCTACACATCAGCTTAATGTGGGGCAGGAACATACTGCCTGTAGGTGCAGTCTGATTTCACTGGAGGAATGCTTGTGAGATGCTGCAGGGAAGGTACTTTTTCTAAGCAATTCTTAGGGACTGTCTGCATCCCCAGGGCTTCCCCAGCTGTGGCTCCCCAGGGAAATGAGATGTCTGGGAACCCACTCTGTGTGCTCCTGTATGCAGTTTGCACACCTGTCTCCTATTCCTTTCCCTTTTGATTTTGTCTACTTTCAGCCAAGTTTGATGGGTGGAAGTCTCCAAGATACCTAAGCTTCCACATTCTTTTTGGAAGTAGGCAGCTGTTTAAAGGGGAAAAGCTCTTTTAATGACCCTACTGGGAGAGAGGCTTCCTTACAGTTAATACCCAAAATCACGCATCAGAGACCAAATGCAGACAGAAATCCATAAGAAAGGAGGCTCTTTGAATCTCTGTGAGCTGGCTCAAATTCTCAGAGACTTTTGTTTATTCTACATGTGAACTTCATTATCTAGTAACAAAAAAGTTACGGCTGTGGAGATATATAGGTCATTAAGAATACTCTGCCTTAAAATATAACTCTTATTCACATCTTAATCATCAAATAACAAAACAGTAACAATGTAATTTTTTTATCAAACCTACAAAATTATGTTCTTCCTTTCTACTCCCCATAGCATCATCTGCGTTAAAAGGAATGGCTAAAATGATATCACCTTTCACAAGTAAATGAGAATAACACACACCCCCAAGGAGCAAAAATGTTCTTTTGATTGTATAGGGATTTGCTTTTGATTGTACAGACCCTTTCAGGTGGAGTCACCAAGCTGAATAGGCGATTGATGGGCAGTTATGAGTTGCAGACACCCCTCTAGAAAGCCACGCAGTAAGCATCAGAGAACCCAGTATCAGGTTCTTCAGAAAAAAAATGCAAAATTCCTGGTAAAAAGTAATGACGATTTAACCTTTCCCATAGGGATAGTTTCTCCTTAATAGGTATCAAGTCGAAGTTATTTTATGTCTTTAAACACAGGCAGTTTTCAGTCCTCATACTTTATTGTACCATAATAGTGGATATTCTGTTTGTTCAGTACTATGCTAATTATTTCTATAATTATAATATATTTATCGTTATTATAATGGATTTTATTATTGTTATTATTATTATGGCAATAATTAGTCCTTTTTAAACTCATAAAATCTTGGCCCTACTGATGTCTTGGGTACAGAGTACTGCAAGTTAATTATATAGTATGTGGATGAAAAATAATAATCCTTTTATTGGTTTTAACGTTCTGCCTTTTAGTTTTAATGACTGTCCCCTCTTTTCTTGGGAGGTCAGATTTATTTTATTTTCTCTGTGCAGTTACTTTTATATCATTTCCACTACGTTCAGTCTTTTTCATTTTCTCTGTCAGTTTGAAGCTTTCTAAACTTTTTGTATATGGAAAGCTCTTGAGGGCTTTAATAAGTCTTTTTAGTCTCTGAACCCTTTTTGCTTCTTCTCTATCATATTTGAGACAGGGTGATGGGGGTAGACTGCGAAATTTTAAATGATGGCATAGCACAAACTTATGTAACTGCATTATAGTTTTCTCAAAAGTACTCCCTTTGGACCCCCTGCCTGTGTGAGGCACTGTGCAATTCCACCAAATCTCTCAGTTTCCTTTTCCTGAGTTGGATGCCGTGAACTTACCATGCACTGAGAGACGGAAGCAGTGCAAATAATTTCTTTGTTCCTGGTAATGGGAAAGGTTAACTACAGAATCCTAGGGAAAGTTTTTTTAAAGTCAAGAGAGAGATCTGTGGGGAAAGATCCTTGTACCTTGTGTGCAGCAAACTGGAAGCATTCCATAAGATGGGGATGGCTGACATGGAAAGGAAGTACAGCTTGTTCTGTGACTTCTAGACCATCTGCAAGTGACTTGCAAGAGATGAGAGGGTGCCAAACAAAAGCACAATTGTGATATAATGGAAGTATGAATCAGTCGGTGGTCTACTCTTACTGGAAAAAACAGGCAAAGCCCAAGACTGTTCCTCGGGTGGCACTATGGTACTTCATTCTTTTGAAAGATGCACATTTAGGCACTAAATCAAGGGCAGCAGTCACATTAAGATGTCTGAAAGAAAGTTCTTTTCAGTTTATATCATCAAATTTTATCTTTTTATTTCTGCAGATTTCTGCATGTTATAGAAATACATAATACAAAGTCCCTGGGTCCAAGTAGATTGCATCGAGTTGACTTTTGCTGGATGCAAGTGAGTTTTATTCCCATTGCTTTCCTCTTACTTAGTCTCCCTTCTTTTGCCTCCTCTTCTTGCCCCTCTCTGCCTTCCACCTTGAATTTTTTCCCCTTTTTCCTTAGTAAAGATTCTGCATGGCCTGGTGTATTTTACTACAGTGTAAATGATCACTTTCAGCATTAAGGTGATAAAATGTACTTTATGCCTTCTCAGTTGCCCAAGAGATAACAAATAGATTTTGAAAAGCAGATGGTTGACTAGAGAGCCCTGAGGTATCGCAGAGCTAACAGGTGCAGCTCCCTATTCAGATTCTACAATGCAAAGAAATCCCATTTCCCAGAGAAACCAAGGGAAAAAAAAAAAAAAGGAGAAACAGTGAAAAGATAGACTTAAGAGTGCAAATACGTATTTATTTTTTTTTAATGGTAGGTGATGCAGGGACAGCTGAAAGTAACCAGCCATTGCTAAGAAGAAGGTAAGTTTCATAGCTAAAGCAGACTGCTGGAAGGTAGAAACCTGCACTGAATTCTGCTGTGTCCATTGACTAGCTGAATAATTTGCACAACTCTTTTCATGTCTGTTTCCCACACAAAAGCAGGACAATAGCAGAGGAATAATTAATGTATCCTTCTACAGATCATTGTCATCCCTGTATGGGGAAAACTAAGAAAGGAAAAGTGAGTAACTGTTGAAACGCTAGATACCGAGGCTTCTCAAAACATGTTTCTGAAGTATGTAAATTGTTCAATACCTCAAGCAAAACAACACATGTAGGCCATTAGCAAAGAAAGAAAAATCATACCATTACCTCTTTCTAGTCGCGTCTATCCTACCTTACAGGTTTGATATGGGGTAGTCAAAGCATGTAGCTAGCCTTCCAGTGGTTGAGGATCTATGACTGCACTTTTTCAGTTCTTCATGTTTGGATAGAGCTTGGCTTTTGTGAGCTATTGATAACTTTCAGATGCAATTTATTCAGGGTTTTGTTCGCACTACCGTAAATCCCAATTCAGAATAAAAGTGGTTGGAGAATATGAATGCTTCATTATTAATATAGTCATTAAGCCCTAATTTTGTGATCCTTAGCTTTAGCTGTCTGACTGACATTCCTGGCCTGTACTTACTGAAGTTATTATAGATCAATAATCTTATGCAAGAGTTTTTCTAGGAGTTACGGAAGCTGGAACATCATATTCTCGACTTTTCTGTAAAAACATTTTTCCATTAGTCATCAGGTTGGAACAAAGTTTATAAAAATGAGAAAAACAAATCATAAGAGCCATAAAACATTTTGAAAAGTTAAAATGCAAAAGATGAATAGGATGGAAAACTTTTTGAGCACTAGGGAGGAAAGAAAGTAATGGGAAGATATTTTTCTGCTTTTGTTTAAACGATGGAGTATTGATGTAGGGTTAAACAGGGAGAACACTGTGGCCAACAGTGAAAATGTGATACCGCTAGAGGAAACATTGTCCTCCTGTTCCTACTTTCAGACAGATTGCCTTAGTGGTCCTGGTCCTTCAGTTCCACACAATTATCAGCTCAGCTGAAGGAGATCTCCCTGTAGCTGTGAGTAGTAATGAGACTTTAGCATTTCTTTGCACATTACTGCTAGAATGTGACCTCTCTGCTTAGAAGGCTCACCTTTTTATTATAAAGGTGTTACTTCTTTTCTGCATATTTAAAGCATCGCTCAGGTTACTAAACAATCCCTTCTCTGTGATGCAGTAGAAAATTCAAACCAACAGAAGTTCCAGGAAGCTGCTTTAATCTTAGATGTGTAAGGTGGTCAACGATGGAGGTTTCAGTATACCAAGGCAGGAGCTTTGAAGGGGAGCAGAACAATGGATACATTTGGGATTTTACTCAGAATAATGTATAAATTATGCAGGAAATGCAGAGAAATGCCACAAACACATTCACATAGGGAGATGTCAGAGACAGAATGAGAGCCGTCCAAACCAGTGATATCTGGAATGTAAACAGATGTAAGGCAGTGGTAGTGTTCTTCTATGAATACATTTGTTCTTTCCATGGAGATTTTCCCCCTCACTCCAGTTCACATTCTCTCCCATGACACAGAATTGATGTGACCTCATGAAACTCCGAGAGGAGTGGAAATCAGACAAAATGGATGTTTCTACAAAGGGCAAATTACCCAGTCCTCTTAGAAGTAAAGGACATGGTAGTGCAAGTCAG
The DNA here is from genome assembly GCA_013400055.1 of Nycticryphes semicollaris. Classification (NCBI taxonomy): domain Eukaryota; kingdom Metazoa; phylum Chordata; class Aves; order Charadriiformes; family Rostratulidae; genus Nycticryphes; species Nycticryphes semicollaris. The sequence goes on along the minus strand of VXBJ01007637.1, from coordinate 311,542 downwards.
TCCTCAGAAAATGATGCTTGAAGTGAGATGGACAAAAGGTGGCTGGGCACAGAAACTCTAAATGCTGTGAGGAAGTAAAACTGCTTGACAGATTTACCTGGTTTTTTTTGTGCTGGCAGGAGGACAGGTTTGCAGGGAGGAAGGCTTTTTATGATGAAGCAGTGTAGCTCGGAGCAGCATTGGTTTTATGTGTGTGAATGATAGACAGTGGTGAAACAGAGTACAGCAGAATCCTAAACCAAGCGAGTATGATTGGGCAAATTACAGGGGGATTTATGCTCTGCAGCTATAGCTCAGATGATTGGGCTATGCTTTTTCTTTTTCTTACCCTTTTTGCAATTTATTTTGTATTATGTATCATGCCTATAATTGTGTTCTCTGTTGTTTCTCTCCTGACATGTTTAATCCCACAGCACAGTCTAGTCTTGATGTTTTCCTTCTCTTTCAAAGAGTCCCAAGAGAGAGAAGCAAGGAAGGTAGATGTATTTGACTTTGGAAAATGAGTTGATGCCAGTTGCAAAGGAAATAAAATATATCACAGGGGTCTGCTGCGGGGCGGGGAATGAAAATATCGCTCGTTTGTGACAAAAGATTGCCTTGAAGACTGCTTCAGCTTGATCAGTCTGAAACCCATGTCTCACTGTTTCCATTACAAAGACTTTTATGTTCCTGTTTCTTTTGGAAGAGACTTCATCTATTTTGAAATAAATCCAAGGCTCCCCAAATGTACTGTTTGCTTTCAGGCCCAGCACATGAGAGCTGTGCATCGGGGTCACATTGCAGAGGGGTTAGGAGGACATACATTATTTAGGTCGTGAGCCAGGGTTGCCAAGGAGTCTGCATGTGACCAGCCCCATGGCAGCAGAGGAGCCAGAGCGTTAGGCTGATACAGCGTGTGTTACTTCAGCAAGGACTTTGAACATGGGGACATTTGGGCAGCACAGTTGTATTGCATTACAGGGCCATGGCGTCTTCCCAGCCCTAGGCAATGCATGTGGTGTGCTTAGCACACCAGGGGCCAAACTGTCAAGGGATCACACGATGGGGGAGAAATTGAAGCACACCCTTGTGCATGTGGCCATGTGCTGTGGTGGGTGACGGCAGGGCTGGGATCAGATGAGGTAATGAGCCTACACAAGTGAAACCGAATAGATCTTTATTTTGCATGGGTCTCATCTGGTTTGCATGTAGGTGACAGGACTTGAAGGCCTATATTATGCATGAAGGTAGGATAGTATTCATGTGACACCTTGCTTTCACGTCTGTAACTCGGTGCTAATACTTTCTTCAGAGGATCTCAGTCTGGCTATGTTCATTGGAGTTGATCGTTACAGAGCCTTAGAGCATAAATTCAAGATCTCAGCAAACAGTAGCTCAATACCCTCCCAAAACTCCTTGTGACTTCCCATCCTGAAGGCATACCTTTTTGACATGCTTTTTTCTTTCCCTACTCCTAAAATCCCTACTGTCTTCTGAGCATCCATCCACATTTTTCAGTTTGCAGCACAGGACTTTTTCAGTGTATACCTGTGGAGCTCATTCCTAACCTATCATTTTGATATTAATTGCTTCACCTAATGGCAAGATACTGCTACAGTCCTGATACGTAGACAGAAAGAAAATAAATGCACCCTCTGGAAAGGGACAATACAGTCTTTAAAGTAGTGGTGGTCTATCCCTGGTGGTCATCCCTGGTGATCTCTTTTGAAGTTCAAGATCGTTTTTAGGTTTTTCCTTTCTTTAGCATGCTTCTCTATTTGCATCAGCTTTTACCTTAGATATTTTTATTTAGGAATCATACAGAGTTAGTGGTTTTTAAATTTCTATTCCTCCAATTCAGCTTTTGAAAGAAATTTCTAAAAAAGAAAAAAACCCACAACTCTCATATAAGATTAGCTCAAGTGAGCTGATGCCAGCTGGTAATTTCTTTGAACTGTAAGTGGGCTTTGTGTTTCACATGAACTAAACAATGTGGCCTGCAACAACTCTGAGTAACAGTCCATGAATCCAGAAAAATACGAGTAAATATTACAGGAGTGTTCACACTGGTAAGTTACTGATATGAGAAGATTCTTCTTTTCTAGGAGACCACTATCCTCCTCTCTTGTTAGCTTGAAACCATCTGGTTTTAAGCAAGCTTGGCAGAAGGGTGGAGGCTGAAAGGAGACTGAATTCCTACAGGCTTTTGAAAACCAGAAATGAGGCAGAAATTACTCCAGCCCTGCGAGGGAGCCTGCAGTGTGCACACCAGAGATGCACACAAGGGTTATCCTGCCAGCTGGGCCAGTCAGCTCTCCCACAGTGGTCTGGTGGTTCTTCCTCCTGAGTACTTCTGGTTCCAGCCATTCGGTTTGGAGGAGGGAGCTGGAGGTGCTGTGAGCGTTGGCCAGAGGGAAGAGCAAAAGAGCGAGGTGGGGAGAAATGATAGAGTGGGAGAGGACAGTCATAGCTGGGAAGACTGGGGGTATCATGGCTGGAATGTTGAAGACAAGGAGAACCCAAATGTGAAGGAGGCCAAGCCTCAGTAATGCTGTTACTTGTGGGGTGACTTGTTTAATTCAGGTACTCTCTTGTCTGTCACCATATCCAGAGGTATTTTAACAAAGAAGCATGACTTTGAGATTAAAAGACTGGAAATAGGGAAATAGGGGCAAGTTTTGGTCTTTAGAAAATATATGTGAACTTCACAAACTGATTATAAAGCCTGTGTCTCAAATTCTTTATCTCTGAGAGAAGAATAAAAATACGTGCGTGTTTCAGAGGGGAGCTGAGATACCTCATGCATTTGGAAGTGATTTTTCTCCTTTAGGAGACAGATGCTTTACCTTTTCCACAAAAAGTTGTAAATGTTTCAGAAACAATTAATGAAGCTTCCTGACATCCTCTTGGGTGAGGAAATATGATTGCTGTGGGAAAACTGAGGCAAAAATCTGTCATGTGAATATTTTATTTTAATAGTTAATGAACAGGGAAAAAAAAGTGTTACTGTAAAACACATGAGCAAGATTGTGGAAAACTTTGGCACAGAAAGGTACTGAGATAAATTCTGTCTTGATTGGCATCTCTTGAAGGTCAAAGTGTCTACCCAGTGTATAAGACAGGATTAAATTTGGCTCGTGGTGTAAATGTAATCAGAAGACTTACCTCTTAGTATACTTAATTTCAAAATGCACATACTGTATAAGGCGGGCTTGTAGAGTAGAAGTAAATACTTTGGAAAGTGACTACATGAAAAGATAAACTTCCTTCAGTTTCACATCAGCAGTAGTACCACTACTTTTTACATGAAAACATCAAATTTTTTTTTGTAAACAATACCTAATCCTCAGATAGCATGCCTCTTCAGGCAACGGCAAAAGAACTTGGTCAAAATACACCACACTGTTTCAGAGCGTTTGTGTTGTGTACAATTAGTATTTCCTATGTAAGGATTTGGAAGTGGAGACATGGAGAAATTAAGTAGGCCACACAGCAAATAAAGTGGCAATTGAGGAAGCTAAAACAGATGCCCTGACCTTTTCCTTGCTGTTTAAATCAGAAGATCTATAGTCCTTGGAAGCACGCACATTTCCTTACAGGTTAAGCTGATTTTTGTTCTTGCAGGCTATGTGTTACTTCAAATGATCCAATCGTTTTGACTCTCTCATCCCAAGACCGAGGCCATGAAATCAGTAATCCTAGGTAGTGTCACTCTCCACTAGGGCAAGCCTCCCTTTTTTTTTAATGTCAAGTAGATTTTAGACTAAACACATACTAAGCAACATTTAGAATTGTATTCATATCATGTTAGTGGCAGATTGTAATTATATGGATATGTATGTACCAGTATGCATTGAATAGGCAACTGTAGTATCTGTGGCAATCACTTCCCCCATTAGGCTTCTGTACCTTTATATCAGTTTGGTATATAACTACACCTGTTAGTCAAGCATGTTATGAAAGAAGGAAAAAAGAGATGCTTCAGTTGGTGGGAAATGGCAGATTTATGGTGAGAAAAGACAGGACCGCCCGTAAGCATCAGATACATACTGACACTAAATTATTATTTTAGATTTTGGGGGGGGCGTGGGGGGTTGGGGGTTAGGGTAGGCTTCTCAAAAGTAACAATGACGTTATTTTATGTCCATGGAAGTCAATATGGGGTTTACAATATACTGATGAAATAGACCAGTACTGCATATTGTAAAAATCTAACTCCTAAATAAAACCAGGTTCATATGAAAAAAAAAACAAATAAAAAAACAAAAAACAACCCAACAACAACTGAATAACTCATGTGTACCTTTGCTTTTCTGTTCTTGAATCAGATAAGGGAAGACAATGAACAGAAATGGGTGTTCTTTCATACCTAGGGAGAGCTGATTCTTTTCAGCTAGCCTTATTTCAAAATTGCTGGATTTTTTAATTGTCTTGCAGCGCAGCTCATCTGTGCATTTGAAGGGTTTTCCTCTGGCCTTTTAAAATTCATAAAGTTGTTGAATATACTAGACAAGAAAGCTTTTCTCTTTCTACTTGCTTGTGTCATTCCTAACTGGTAACATAAATAGAAATAAAAAGTTAATTCTGTGAAGTTCTTCTGGGGCAGGATGAGGACAGCATTCTAGACTTCTGAGGCCAGAAGTCACAGACTAATTCCCCAGCAGTGTCCAGATTTTGGACTGTTGGGCTCCTCTCCCTAGGCAAGGGCAATGATCTCCAATTCTCAGGTTGTCTAGATGCCATCTGTGCCTGATCTTTGATTATGCAATGGTGTTAGTTATGATACCTAAGAGTTATCCTGGTTTTACTGTATTTCTGTTGCTTAAAGTATGTTAAATTGCAGTAGTTTCCTCTGGCACTCAAAATCTGAACAGTCCCTTATTTTGCAAATGAGGGGAAATTCACTTACAGGTGGTGCTCATGGCAGAAATATGAGAACTGTCCATTTCTATTATGGCCATATTGGAGTCTGGATTCTCGAATAACTGTATCAAAAGCAGGCTTATGATGGAGGAGATCTGGCTACCAACTGGTGTTTACTCATAAGAAATAGACATTTGCATTCCTTGTATCCCTGAATTTTAAATCAGGAGGGACAGTCCTTATTCTGAATGCCATGCTTATTCTCAGCATGATGTGTGTGGTGAAGAAGGCATTGAAACAAAGCATTAAGGCTAGGACAACATCAAAGCAAATGCTTCAATTTTTATTCTTCCATGGCAGAGTAATTAAAACAGAATGGAAAACCAGCTAGCTTGAAAATAAAAGCAAACATGTATGTGTAGACTATAGCAGTTTATTCTGAAAATCAAATTAAATTATTCCCTCCCACAAACCATAGCTCCAATGATACAATGCTCAAATAACGTGATGGTCTACCTTGCTTTCTTTGGCGTACCTTCTCAAATTCACTGGCCAGCCCCCATGGTTGCTTTGAGATTTTAAATGTCCTGTGTCACTTGGTTGGCTCTCAGAGCTGTAACAGGTAACTACTGGGCCTAGTATCTGCTGATACTACATTGTGCTTGGCACACATTGCACCAAAGCTCTCACTAGACTTTGAAATAAAAAGTTTCCACGTGTCCCTGCCAAGTGCTGGGTGGTGGTGACTATATGCAAATGGGAAGCAAGAGCTTTACAGACAGAAGGTGTCTAAGTAGACAAACTCAGTCTGTGCCTTCCTTTGAATTAGAAGTTGCATGGCACAGTATCCTTGTAACCAAAAAAAAAAAAAAGTATCTAATCCTTTTTTTTTCCCCTTTGTGCTTTATGTTATTTTACAATGACTGCACCCTGTATGACAACATCCTGTCCAGCAGGCAAACATTGCTGCGGAATGCAGTCCTAAGCTCCACCAAACCATTCCCACAGTCCAGACAGGGCTGCCTCCTGCCTCAGGACACACCAACACATTCAGCTGGAACTATGGGATGCTTTTACTATTTGGCAAAAATCAATCCAGAGAGTAACTAAATGAGTTCGCAAGTAGCAGTCAAGGTAAAATATATGTGTGTGAAAGGGGCATAAAAGTCAAATCCCAAGTACATAATGTGGAAGCCAGTTGTAATTTAATTGTTTTCCCAGCTTTATGAGGCAAAGTGGGCTGCGGTTGAAACAGGCATTGTGCTACCGAATTCCTCTCTAGTTTTGGGCAAGTTAGTGATTCTGTTTGGGTTTTGTTAGCTTAGAAGAGTGGTACAGGTTTCTGTTGTAAACAGCTTGCGAGAATTGTTGATATATTAGGAGACCTAGCATGTTGATATGAGTAATGCATTTGTCTGAATAGTGCATCGGTATTTGGTACATTGTTATTAACACCTTTGTGCACTCTACTCCTTTTCTTTCTCAAAGACAATCTGCATGCATACAAATAAACCTACATTTTCAACTTTTATTGCAGTGCGTGGACATGGGGACAGAAAAGAGACATCCAGTTGTACAAATCTACTAAATGTGTCCTCCATTATTTGTGGCAAAATTAGTTTTTTGGACCCTACTGATTAGAACAAGACATACAGTTATTACCGAGGATATCAGCTGTAGGAAAGAAACACTCTCTCAGCTTTATACCACATATCCCATTCTTTTGTCAGCTTACATTATAAATAAATAACAAAGCAATTTGACACATGCCCATTGATTAAAAATAAAAGTTGTCAGAGTGAGAGGAGAAAGACAAAAACATGAATTATTAATAACAATATTAAGGAATGCAAAAAAGATGCTTAACATGCAGGAAAGTCCCTCAAAAGTCACTTAGTGAAGGGGAAAGGAAGGACAGCCAGGAAGACCTTCCTTCCACTGCTACTTTGTGCCATTTTATTTGCTACTTGAGTGGGGTGACCATGTGAAAGGGAAAGATGATTCTGTCAATTTATGTAATCTTGTTTACCTCATCTCTTGTATTTCTAGCACACACCACCTGCAAACATGGAGACATTATGCAGGGAATGGAGTCAGTTTAGAGCAACCACAGGGTGTCATGGTTAGGATTGACCGGTTTACATTTTTGAGCAATTTTCCTGGCAGTTTCCAACCAATTGACAGCACTGATGCATCAGCTGGAGAAACTAAGCTGATTTATACTCATTCTAACTTTTGTATACCACACATACCTGTCACTGGTATGCAGATATTAAGGCATGCAAAAATGCTAGTAGTAGTTTGTGTTCTGTGTACTTTGTGATGCTTCAATTGATAAAACGTAAACAGTACCCTAGTTGCTGGTGTAATTATGCATTTCTTTTCCCACCTTCTGTCACTTATTTTGGTTGCAACTATTTAAATGCTTTCATTTTTCAGACCAGTTTAAATGGCTGTTGGGTATATTGACCATCCTGGCAATACTTAATTTTCCATCTGTGAAGATCAGATTTCTTTTTTCACTGGAGACGGAAGGAGAAAAAAAGAATACTTGCAGAAAGCAAGAGAGACAACTGCACAGCTTCCACAAAAGCTGAAGAAAACGGCTCAGTGACAATCCCAGTTGCTGAAGAATGCTCTTGCTCTAAAGCAGATACGGTGCATGTTGTGAAGAGCTAGTTGGAGAGCTTGCCTGGTAGGGTAGCACCAGAGATCCAATTGTGGTTAAAGTGATGGTGTCTCTAGAGGAAGAGGAGCATCCTACATTAGACTTCCTTATGACCAGTCTGAACATTGTATTACTTGTAGCTGGAAAGATGACATCATCTTATTAAAAAAAAAAAACCAAAAACAAAAAAAGACTGCAGGATTAGTAAGGCTCCTACCCTGTGCTTATGATGTTAATGTTTTGAATTAACAAACTGTTAATGAATTCACAACATGATCTCCCAATTATTGTACTTTAATTCTGGAAAGCTTCTTTTTATGCATCTTTGGTTGAAGTAAGGGCTAAGCACTTGTCGCTTTTATGGATTTCATTAGGTGCCAGAAATGCTCAGAGCTTCTGAAAACCAGGGTCAAAGGATCTCCTGACTGGCATTTAGTCACATATGGTGCAGGTACCTCCATCTTCATTTGGACTCCCTTTGCAGTCAGTTGGAGAATATTAGGCACTTAGAGATGTGATTCAGCCTGTCACAAGGAAAGGCATCTGAAATAGACCCTCATATAAGGGTTTGTGTTTGTTCATAGACTAGAAAGGAAGTCTGGATGAAGACTGTAATTAGTTTAAAAGTTATGTGAGGTTATTGTATGTACAGTGCCTCAAGCTGAATAACTGAAATTAGGGAGTTCTCCCAGAAATGTTAGTCTTTGCTTTTCTGTTTCTGTGTGTAAAATGGAAGCCCTATGTTGCTTTGCAGGATATGAGAAGATGGACATCTCTTGCTTGGTACATAGTTATAAAGAGGACACTTATTAGCTCCTAAATGCATCCTAAAAGCATCCTAAATGCTTTACGTTTACATTTTATGAGGTCTTTTTAGTTTCACATATTCTATGAGTGAAGATTAGCATTGTGTGGATATGTCCGTTAGTCTCAGCATGGGTACCTTACACTATTGCTAAATTTGGCTGTATATGAAATTATTGGTCTCTCTTAAGTATTAATTGATGTAGCCTGACTCCCCATAGTACTTCTGTTCTGCTACATCTGTTCCTTAGGGTTTTGGTGAACATTAAGTTATTTGTGCATTATAAGACTGAATTTAAGATAATTTCATTGGTTTGAAAAAGTTACACAAACCAATAGTTAGTTGCTTGACAGAGCCCAAGCACAGACCAAACTGAGTGAAATGAAATGGCTTCTGGGCAGGACTGAGTTGATGGAGAGGAAAACAGCTGCTCTCTCACACGTACCCAGAACTATAAGCTGAAGTCAGATAAAGACATGTAAAAAGATACGAGCGTATTATTCCACTTTCTGTTGGGACTTGAAGACAGTCATTTAATTTTTTAAGTCTGCTAGCATCATATGCAGCTTCAGTCTAAAATCTTGTACAAACGTCTGCAAGGAAATCTTTAGACATTTGAAGAATTTTGTCCTTTGAAAAGGAGATTCTTAAGAAAGTGAGTAGGCTTTAAGATTCAGTGAGGAGGGTTAAGAGAACCTTTGATAAGGAATTTTAAAAATCTGGGAGAAAGCACTTTAATAATACCGTTATAGTACTTTTCATCAGTCTTACTACACCCATGTGCAGTATTTCAGCTCTGTAAACTGAAGCATATTTATGTTAAATGATTTGCCCAATATCTTATCATGGGTAAGTGGCAGGCTAGAAATGGAACCCAGGAGTCCTAATTTGATTTCTTGTTGAATTCAGAGACAGTATACTGCCTCTGAAAGAAAAACACTCAAGAATTCAACAGTAGCACTCTGCATGAGGAGTCTCCCATTTCAATAAATGCGTGGTTATAATATGTCTGTGCTCCACTGACCGAGGTCCCTGAGGTTGCTTTCAATGCAAACCCATGTCTCCTTTGTGGATGCACATTGCGCTACCAAATCTTCCAGTGCTTTAAACCAAAACTCTTGTTCTTAATGGACATACTGGGGAAAATGCAGCCATTGAAAAAGTATCATCACTGTCAGTGAAAAAAGCAAGTACGGGTGAAATAAAAAGGAACTGTACAGTCATAAGAATATAGGCTGGAGTTTGAATGCTTCTGCCAGTGTAGAGCTTCTTTTTTTGGAGCAGTGAAGATGAGACAGTAGATTATATTATTTATCTTAAACCCCCTGTCTAATAGTATTTATCATCTCTCTGAGATCTTGAATAAATACGGATAAGTCACTGTGTTTTTAAATTCATGTTTTGAAATTTGACAATAGACTGGGCGAGATTTACGGAGAGGTATTTCTGGTTTTTGAGAGAAGTCTCCTCACAACAGCTTCTCTTCCCAGTAGCTTTCACAGAGCATGAAGAAAGAAGGTGAGAACAAGAGCAAATAATACTGTCCCTGCAGCATCTGGGCAAACACTTATATTCAGTGGGTTAAGTGTGTTGGCCGGTATAAGCGACTCTGGATCTAGTCTGGAAAATCCAATCTCATAATCTTGAAAGGAAAATTCAAGGGTCAGTGGCAATGCAGTCCAACATGATTTGTTCAGCCAGGACCTCGTTTGTGAATACCTGCCTAGTATAATTATAAAATGTAAAAGTGATGTTCTTTCTTAGAATTCCAAACTTTTCTTCAGCTGAAGGAATTTTTGTGTGTCTTACGGTTTAATTTGCAGAGAAAGAGTATGAATTTCTTCGAACAAGTCATGGAGAGCATAAAATGGAGTTTTGTGAGCTGAGCTTTTCATTAATATCTTTTTTGTGTTTGGCAGAAAGAGAAGAAATTAGATTTTTTTATATTTGTGCTGAGGATAAGAGGGCTTGAAAGTGATGAGTAGATGGAAAGGTACACGGGGATTGTCTGTACTAAGATGGCTCAAACACAGATATTTGTTACCATGTGAGGTGTAGCAGAGTGCACCTCCTGGCCTTCAGCTGCTTTTCCCAAAAGATAGGTATCTCAGAAGTGGTAAGTCCTATCTGCTAGCCGGGTCCAGATGTGCTTAAGCCCTAAAGCTTTTTTGATGGCACTTAAAAGCTATGTTTAAGCAAATAACTTGAGCCCTAAAAACCAAACTTTACATATTTGTAACCACATCTACTGTATGGTTTACTGGCAGTAATCCTACCATGTAGTACTTTAGGAGGAATCCTTTTATAGCAGTTATTAGAGGTAATTTCTGACTCTGTTAAAATGGTGTATCATATAAAGAAGGGAGGCCAGATTGAGACCAGTTGATTTCATTAATGCTAATTCGATTGCATCAGCAATCCTCTGGCAATTTAGATGACAACTTGGCCCAGATTTTTATCTATAAAAGTTCATTCTTATTGTACCATATACTGGGGGTGCGATAGGCAGTTAAGAATAATTAGCATACAGTTTAACTGTTCATCTGACACAGTATAAAATTACCCTCAGTGTATTTGTTGAAGTGTATGTATATAACTTGAGTTTCCAGATTGCCATGGATTCACAGAATCACAGAATAGTTAGAGTGGGATGGGAGCTTAAAGATTATCTAGTTCTGATCCCGCTGCTGTGGGGCAGGGGACATGTCCCACCATAACAGGTTGCTCAAAGCCCCATCCAGCCTGGCCTTGAACACTTACAGGGATTCCACAGCTTCTCTGGGCAACCTGTTCCAGCGTCTCACCACCCTCACAGTAAAGAATTTCTTCCTAACATCTAATCTAAATCTACCCTCTTTCATTTTAAAACCATTATCCTTTGTTCTGTCACTACACTCCCTGATAAAGAGTCCCTCCCCCTCTTTTCTGTAGGCCCCCTTTAAGTGCTGGAAGGCTGCTACGAGGTCTCCCCAGAGCATTCTCTTTTCTAGGCTGAACAACCCCAAATATGTCATCCTGTCATCATAGGAGAGGTGCTCCAGCACTCTGGTCATCTTCATGGCCCTCTTCGTGACCTGCTCCCACAGGTCCATGACCTTCTTATGTTGGGGGCTCCAAAGCTGGATGTAGTACACCAGGTGGGGTTTCACCAGAGCAGAGTAGAGGGGGCTCCCTTGACCTGCTAGCCACACTGCTTTTGATGCAACCCAGGATGTGATTGGCTTTTGGGGCTGGAAGTGAATGTTGCCAGTTCATGTTGACACTTACTAATCATAGAAAAATTTACTAGAAGCTGAATTGTTATATTTAACTTCTGTATTGATTTCAATACATATCAAACAAAAATGAAAAACAGAATTTGTGTCCAGGTTACTGAAATCTGTGCAGGATATTAGAAGGAAGTTCTAAATATCTGCAGTTTGTTAAATTCTGCAATACAATGGAAAAGGTTTATTATCTGAAGTTACTCAGGGTGTATACCATATATTTTAAACAGTTGGATTATAATTCTAAATAGTGTATAGCATGTGTTATCTTGTCCTATTCTACATGTATCATTAATGGCATTATTTCTTTTAAACTGGTAACTTAAGGTTATATATGATGTCAGGTATCACCTCATTGGACATGATCAATCTGGTCCACTGAATCCTTTTTTTTTTGAAGATGTAATCCGTATTAGAAGCAACATTGTGAAGTCTAAACCTATTCTTCCATTTCATACACTGATATTCTTCTGCAGCTATTTTCTAGCATGAAAATAAAAATTATGTCTTTTATAAACTCTCTTCTCAGCCCTTATTCCAGCAAAGCTGCTATTGACTTCTGTATTTTACCTAAGTAGAAACCAAATCAAAAGTTAGTGAAGTATTTTAGGATTTTATGCTCTATTTAGAGGGACTTGAAAACATAGATTTGTTTGGTGGTAAAATGTGAGGAGGCTTTGAATATTGCCAGTCCTGTTTAAACATTTTTTAGAAAACAAACAGTAGATACTTTCAGCAGAAACCTATATTTTGTTGACAGCACTGAAGGGTTTAGTTTCCTTAAACTTCACCTAGAATCCAATTTGGAGAACAGAAATTAGCAAGATCCATTTGTTTATTTAATTCTCCAATTTGTTAATCTTCCACATTGAACAGTCTCATTTGTTGTCTGTAAGCAAAGCAAGGGAGAGAGGGAGTGTAAACCTGCCTAATGATCATGTAGTGGAATAAGATAAAGTTACCCTGGCATATTTGATGTTAATTTGAGAAATTTTAAGTTGTGCTTTCCTTTTTTTTGTTTTTGATATTTCTGTTCTTCGTATGCTGTGGCTTGGTAAAGGCAAAGTTCATGATCTCTGCTTACTCTGACGAATTAATTATGGTTGTGCTCAGTACATGGTGAATTTGGGGAAGCCACTGTCAGTGTTACTACTTGACAACTTGTCTTCTGGTTAAGAAGCATCCAGCTATCATCCAGGGCCGTTGAGTGGACTCCAGCCAATGGTTTCCAATGCAGAGATGGTGGTAACACTCATTAATTCATGATCACAAATTGCTTTGGGCTTCTGGAACTAAAAGCAGAATCGGAGTTCAAAGTATTTTTAATGGAAAGAATGCTTAACATACTTAGTATACAATGTTAAATATTGTTTGAGGGTGGGTACGTTATGAGAGTGTGAGTGACTCAACTGAAAGTGATTATGGTTATGTCTTTAATTGAGAAAAACAGATTCTTAATCAGTGCGTCACAGTTTCAGCCCTCGTGATAACTTCCTGGTTAGGTTTATGGATCGATTTAGTTCATCTGACTAACATATGGCCTAGGAACTGGATGCTGACAGCATCTTCTGAGTTTGGGGAGTGTATGCAGTTACTTTTTGTATTGATAGCTGGGAATTTCTCTTCCTCTCTTAGCTGGATTTATCCAAGCTTTCAGCTGTGATTTAATTTCAAAAAGCAACGTCATGCTGCAAGGCTTGTATTTTCCCCTTTTCCAGGTGGTCGATGGAAGAAATTTGTAGTTCATTAGGAACTCTGTAAAGCATAACATTAATTCTGGTTACATTTACACTGGTACAAATCTTACACTGGGTTATATTAATATGAAGTCTGCCACTGTGTCCCCAAAGCCAGAACTTGGCATTTTAGGGTCCATTGCTTTTAGTAGGAAATATGTGTTGATTGACCACTTTGTGAAATCAAGGATCTGTTACGATATACAGCTTTTCTCCAGAGCAAGTCACAACTACAAGGCTCTTTTTGTGGAATTTCAGTGTTTATGCGTGATGTGAAAACCAGAGGGATGTGCACAGCTAGATGAATGCTTTACTTTGCTGGCAGTGTTACTGCAAGTGTCATAGTACCTGATGTTTTTCTTAAAGATTCCACTCTTGAAGTAAACAGATAATGTCAAGATCTTTGGTTTTTGTTTGTTAAATAAGTTGCTAGTCCTCCTTGCAATTGGAGGGAAGACACTGAACTGATGATCAAAGGCACAATGCAGTCTCAGAAATGAGAAAAAATATAAATATAAAGGCTGGTACTTATTAGATTGGTTAATAATATTTTAAAAACACGTTAGAATTTTCAGAGGAAAAATGGGAGGAAATGGTGAAAGGCAGGACGGAAACAGCTTGAGTTCAGGATCAGCAGTAGTTCATTTACATTTTGTTTTCAGTTTGGTCTGAGGAATAGTTTAGTGGTCTGAATACTAGCTTTGAAATCCCTATGTGAGTTGAATCCGTATCTACAGTATCAGCAGCAGGACTAGGAATAAAATTCTCACCTTCACACCTCTACAAAGAAGAAGTATAGCAGTGATATTTTATTACATATTTTGCTAACCATTTAATCAAAGATTACTGAATCTGTTCTGTCTGGTATTACTTATCTGTGTCTTTATTAGTTGACCAAGAAATGCACTATTCATCATTCATCTGTATGACGTTTCTGTGCCTCTGCTTGTTTGCTTGGCTGGATTTCCTCTTCTCTCCCCACTTACAAGTATTTGGGCAGTGAAAGTACTTATTAACGCAAATTTCCAAGGTACTTTGTAATGCTCTGCTAATTTAACTCCTTAAGTTAAGATCATATGTGTTAGTAAAAGTTATGTGCCCATTCAGACACTAGTCATTAGGACTGCTTTAGGAGTTACTTGGTGGAACTGTAAATTCTTTTTTTCTGTGGGAGTCAGACTACACGATACCGAGGGTCTTCTATGGCTCTGAGAGCTTTCAAGACTTAAAATGAATGGTTATGAATAATTTGGGTTTTTTCCCTGTAAATTCCATTACAAAAATAGCAATAACAATAAAACTGCAAATAAAACAGTTTGCTTGCCTAGGGAATTGTTCAGTTTGTTATTTGGATTGTAGTACTACCCCAGTCCCCAAACGGAATTAGGGTCTGTTTGTAGTAAATGTTTGAGTAGAAATGAAGAGATTGCCACTGCTTTAGATCTTCATAATCTACATCAGAGATTCATACAAATGAGAGGAGACATTGCTATGGAGAAAATGTCAAAGAACATTTTGGAGATTATCCTGCTGTAGAGATGGGCCAAGCTATTATAAATTATATTTTGCATTTGAATCATGCAGAATGCAGTAGGCACAGCACTGTGTGTTCTATGGATGAAACAAAATGGTGTAAATAGTGGCTTTTTTTTTTTTTAAAGTTAAAAATTTTCAAGGACTCTGTTGAAAATTGACTTCCAGAGAGAATACTTTTGATCTTCAGCCGAGAGTTTTCCAAAAGAATTCCTAACAGTTCTAGTAAAAGCATTTGTCTTGCAAAACCCCACTGTAGCTGTGAATATTTTTTATTGAAGTTTTCACAAATACATTTATGACATTTATTTTTTTATAAGTCTTTGTTGGGAAAAGAGTTGGAACCTAGTAATACTGGCTTGTAGCTCACTGGTTTTTGTGACTGTCATGATTTGAAAACATAATGAAAGGAACCTCAAATAGTATAGAGTATTTGCTCCTAAGGGCAAATGCCAAGTCACCCTTGACACGCTTTTGGGCAGCTGGAATTGTTACTGGGGTATTCCCCCTAGAATCTAACCAGAAACAGGATTGTCTGCACCAAATTTAAGCAGAGAGTATCTCTGGAATTTGCAGTCAAATCCTAACTCTGTTTTTCTGATGGGAGGAAGAAATAGTGTTTTTCTTTCTGTTTCCTTGATTTTTCTGTTTCCTAAACATGGTGACTACTTGCAGAAGAAAGTAAAAAGAGATATCAGTTGCTTTTCCCTGCCTTGACTCCACTTTTAGATAATCTCCTCCAGTGAGTAAATCAGGGCAGGTGGCAGGAGTGCTGTTTCCCCAGCCAGCAGTATAAGGAAACTCTCTGGCTGTACAGAGTAAATTTTCCCAAGTCTGTTTGTTTATTAATGTTGTGAGGAGAAGCAGGTATATTGAAAGCTTTTTGGAAACTTAAAAAAAAAAAAAAAACCAACAAGCCAAAACAGGAGCATCAGCTGGTGTTTGGTGTTAAGGATTTTATACAATGCTGTCACAAACCCAAAATCTTAAGATTCTTTTTTCATCCAGTAAGTCTTAGGAGCTTCTTGAAAGCTTGAAACTTGATTTGGTAGGCCATTTTAGAGCAGCTATAAAGCTACAGTCTTTTAAATTTGTATTGCTCTCTTTCCCAAGCTCAAGTGAAATTTTTGGACCCTGAAGAATAAAGGTAAATCTACGAAGAAAACTGTGAGTGTGTCCTACAGATACAGTGCCATTTAGGATGGGGGAGTTAGGTGTTAAGAGGTATGAAATAGAACTCATCGCACTACCACAGAAAGACAAAGGATACTGTAATATTTAAATAAACCTGAATTTCCTCCAGCTAAAAATAAAATAAAGGAAATGGTGCAACTTGGCAAATACGTCTTGACCTCATGCTATTTTTACAAGTCAGACAGATGTGCAGCCACCGATAAGCTGGTACCCAGGACGAGCTATCAAATCAGAAATCTGTGGACTCACTCTTCAAATCCCAGCACTAATCGCAATGATAAAGAGCTACCTTTCGATTAATCCTGCCCTGGACTTTAGACGAAAGATACTGCAGTTTAATTACTGAGTGAAATCCACTTTGTCTGATCTGCCAGTCTGCACTGTAATGTCATAATATAATCAGCTTCACCCCTGTCTGAAGCTCTAGGGCTGTGAAGTCCAAGGACTTGTTTGATTGGAAGAAATAAAACGATGTTCAAACAGCCACCCGCCACAGTGCTGTAATTACCAAAATCTTGTTTGCATCTGTCTGTCATTTTCACCATTGGTTTTTTATGACATGAAGAGGCAAGGAGAGATCATGGTGAATAAGAACAGCAACCTGACAGGTGACAAATAAGATGTGGGAGGGTTTGCTTGTAGAAAATAATCAATGTAAAATATTCAAGCTAATTAAACTGGGTCTCTTTCTTACATATTTCCCATCGGCTTCAGTGACACATGCCAGTTCAAGCAAAACCAGCCATCGGTACTGTCGTCTCATAATTAAAACCTTAACTGATCTGGGAGTGTCTCAACCAGAGGTTCCAGTGCAGGGATAGAGTCATGTGAGTGTGAGAAATCATATTTCTACCCACGTGAGAGAGGCAGCGGGGCTGCCACAGTGTGAGATGTTCCCTCCCACCCTCCTTAAGGGAGAGGTTAGCCACGATTTGGAGGGAGTATTTCTTCTGACAAAGAAAGAGGCCATGGCTTACTGATATCCATTACTATCATGGTTTAACCCCAGCTGGCAGCTAGGACCATGGATCTGCTTGCACAGTTCTCCCCTTTCCCCAGAACGGCATGAAAAGGAAGGGAAAGGAAAAGAAAAAAAACCTTGTGGGTTGAGATAAAGACAATTTAATAGAACGCTAACAAAAAAAAGGAAAATAATAAAAATAATTATACAAGTCTCTTTCCCCACCTTGTGAACTGGTACCTTCCTGAGCAGTGACCACAGATCTCTTCCCCCCTCTCCCAGCGAACCCCCATTTATATATTGAGCATGACATCTGTGGTATGGAATATTCCTTTTGCCGTTCCATTGTTCTGTCCATGCTTCCTCTCAGCTTCTATGGGAAACTGAAATGTATAAAGTATAAACATTGCCTAGCGACAATTAAAACAGTTAGCATTTTTGACAGTTCTTTCACAGCAATCACTAAAAAGAAAATTAACTCCTTCACAGGTGGAACCAGGACAATTACTGAAGGTATCTTGCACAGGTGTGTGCAGCTGTATGTGAACTCATTGCAATGAGTCCTGTTGAAAGCAAGGGGATGATTTAGGATACCCCTGATCTCTCAGTGTCAGGGTTTCTTTCTCCCTAACCTACTTTATTAAGAATGGAACCAGGGAGTGTTGACAACAATGTACCATGGAGACTTTTATTTTGGAGAAATTCATTACCTTTTCCAGGCTCATTTCACAGAGCTCTCTGTATACCAGTGACTTCCCATCACCTCTGATTGCAGCTGAACCAAATTAACAAGAGACAAGAAGATCCAAGTTTTCTAATACATGCTTTGGATATTTTTCTGGACGTGCCAGGAAGGTTGTCATAGTGCTATGGAAAGAAGATTATCTGACAAATCTCTCAAAAAATGGTTTGCTCTCATGTTATTGCTAGACATTGATGCTAATGACCAGAAAAGGAAACAGTTTTTATCTAGCTGCATTTGAGGAGGGTATTACATCCTGTGCTGGTTGAGTGAAGTCTGGTTGAATTCACTAACATTTTTTCAATGCTTAGGCTTTCTTCCCCCAACCACCTCCAAAATCCTGATTTATGTCAACTTGCTTTCTCATCATTTGATGTTCTCTGTCTTTCCTTTTGTATCTTTTATGTCTTTTGGCCGTTTCCAGCCGGAGCTTCCTTTTTCTTCTTCTCACATGTAGTATTCTGTACAACACATACCATTTGAGTTGCACTTTTGACTCTCTATTCCACCCTTCTAGCATGGAGATCTTATACTGTCACTCTTCTCCTAGTTCCTTGCCCCTAAAAGCACTTGCAATTTCCATCTCTATCCATCTGTTTTATAGAATGAGATGGTAGACTATCATAGTGAATCACAACCACAATTGGATGATGATCCCCGTGCTGCTTCCTTCTCACAGGATGAGTTTGTTCAGCACCTATGACTATAGAGGCATAGCACAGTGTAAGATGAATACTTTTGGTATCCTGGAGTTATAGCCTGTGGGTAGATTTCTGTGCAAAGACCAGTTCTCTTCTGTATTTCAAAATCAGAGCAATGTCTTGTGGCAGAGACTGGAGATGAGGAAAAATATCAGACAGCAGTTGTTTGCAGTGTGTGTCTGTGCCTTAAACTTGCAATACATTTACTTTTTTCCTCTTCCTTTTGTACCCTGTAGCTGACAGCGGTGCCTAGCATTGCCTGTCAGCAGGGATGGCATGCAGGGTGTTTTGCAATGGAAATCTGGCTTTAAACCTAACTGGGTTTGTCACTAGTGTTTTAACTTCTGAATGGTATTTAAACATTACAGTCTGCAGACTCAGTTCCAGCAGGATCTATCCAAAGGAGGCTGTCTAGAGAATCTACTCTGAACCAGCTTTGACCAGCAGCCATGGCCCTAATGTTTTATTTGTACAGTATTTTTGCCCTCAGTCTAATCCTTTGCTTTAGAAATAGAAATGTCAAAAAGGAGATGTGCACATCTTCTTTTAAATCCCAAGAGAGTATTTTTCAGCATGAAGGAGTCCATCTAGTTACATGGCCTAGCTAAACCAGTCTGCTGCACTGATGATCTTGCTTCTCAGGGGAAAACATAAGGGGAACCTGAGCAATAGTTGTGTGACCAGTTATTAGAGAAATTATTTCTTTTCCAAATGTCAGGATAATGGAGGGCATAAGGTAGTATTTAATAGCCCTTAAAAAGAAATTAAGAAATTGGTGTATATTGATCAGAACAAATTGTGTTCCTTTGCAACAGGAAAAGGATACATGCATGTGGAGTACAGGTTTAGTGCAGGAAGGCCTTGTTACAGTATCCAGTGATGTGAAGTTCTCACCTTTCTGAAGACCTCAATAAATACTCATATTTTTTGGAATGCTTACAAACATAAAGACAGGGCATTCTTAATGTGATGTCTCTTATATGCTTTTATGTGTGAAATTTTGTGTCTGTGATGCCATACTGCAGCCCACTTAAAACTTTAGAGCTTTCTGTGTAGGTGTGGCACAGGGTCCGAGGGCAGCTTAGGACCACCACCGCATCATTGGGACTGCCATAGGAACGTGTCAGAAGGTCTGACTCAAAGAGTNGTTTTAGCCTCTTACCTGCTCTGGAGAAATGAGTTTCTCTCAATTTCTCACTTGGTGATATTTGTAGATCCTAGTTGTCTTGGATGCCGTTACATCTTCTAAGAAACTATACTCCTTCTAGCCCTTGTTCTGTGTGAGCTAATGATTTTTGCTGTGCAAAATCAAAACAGCAATGATCTGTAGTTAGGGGAAGTAGCGCAGATAGGAGGAGGCTATAGGAGAAAAAGGAGAAGCAAGCAGAGAATTGATTTGAGGATAGGAGAGGAAAAGTGGTAGGCTCAAACCCCATCCTTAATAGCCCATGATGTTGTCCTTGCTGG
>VXBJ01007637.1:210361-291614 GCA_013400055.1 Nycticryphes semicollaris | reverse complement strand
CCTTCAATATTTATTCCTTAGCCCTCATACCGCTTGGCTCACCTGTGGTCTTGTACCCCATGCTCATGCGAGTGCAGCAGTTTAGACTGAACTCCACATGCAGATGGCTCACAAGGTCATGTTTACAAATACATTGGTTTCAGCTTCCCAAATTGATGTCCAGTTACTGAAACATTTTTTTACTAATTCAGCGGCAGGTTTTTCCTGGATTAATGAAAGTAGAATTTAATTTAGGTAGGTGACAAACTCAGAAAAAAAAAAAAAAGGCAATGAAATTAAATAATACAAAGTGTTAACAGCATATTCTTAGGTCCAATGTGGCATAAACAAAATCTATTGGAAGTAGACACTTGATATACCAGGAGCAGTTCCAGTCAGTTGTCCAAATCAAATCCAGCTCATGGAGAATCAGGAGCAAGAGCTGAATCTCTCAAGTCTGCTCTTCGGATGTGCAAATTACTGGGAAGTAACTAATTTTCTAATTGAAAATTGCATCATGGTGTTGTATTAATTTTAGAGCTGGTCAGAACACTGTTGACGAGATGTCATGTCATCATAATATCCCCTTTTCTCTTTAGCACAAAGACTTTGATGGAAAGAACTTTCTGGTCACTTATGGTATCAGAGAGATTGAAAACTGCAGGTTTTCAGGTCTGAAGGCATTTGGCCGGTCTATTACATTTTAGAATGTACAAACCCTGTTATTTCAGTCCTAATGAAGGGAGAAAAATTCTCATCCACTGGCCAACTCTAACTAAAATTACACCCTCCCTAGCAACAAGCCTGATGGCAGTTCATTCTCCTTTTTGTTTAAGCACGTCACTGTGCACTGGGGAGAGGTGCTGAGCTGAGAATCCCAAGGAAGGAGAAGAGGAGCCAAGTCCTCTGCTCAACATAGAGAAGGTAGAGCATACCCCACAACCACACAGGCTGACTCCTTATCTATTCACTAATAAGTGACCTGCTGATATGCCGTGGCCATCAGCTAGGTCACTTTAGTATTCCCCAGAAGGCAGGGTTATGTTTGTGTTGCTTGTGGCCATGCTTACCCCACTTTTTCAATAGAAATTGAATTGAAGCCCCCAGGATTCTGCAAGTGCCAGAGGAGAGTTAATGTTTTTGGTCTCTGGTATTCCTAATGCTGTTAACAATGTTTTAAGGGCAGAAGGCAACTGCTAATTGTGATGTAACTTGAATGATTTCATCGCCCTACTTCTGTCACCCGACTGGGACATTCATCAACTCTTTCTGCTCACTGCTGACCTGGGATGCCAGCAATCTGGCAATCTTGAATAGCAATTTAGCCAACCTGGAGTTGTTTTATCCACTCTGGTCTGCTTCTGTAGATGTTTTTCTTACCCATTTATATGCAGAATATTCTTATGTGTACAGTTGTGTGGAGTTCTAATTTTGTTGTGTTTTATATTTTTTCTTTCAAACAATTAAACTGTATCGTGTCAAGGGTGAGGAGAAACTTCATTTAAACATCTTGTTGCCAATCCCCTAAGTTGCCCATTTTCCTCTAAGCTCACTGCTCTTGTAAATCATAAAATACCCTTTTTGGAATAGTTATCAGTTGTAGCATCTTTCTCCCCTTTAGCATGAAGAGTAGTTGAGAAATCAGGCGTGCAGCTTACTTGACTGTCAGAGCCTCTATTGAATTCATCCACAGGTCTAAAGAGATCAAAATTGTTTGAATTGACCCTTTCTTTTGCCAGCATGAAGAGAAATCCCTTAAGCTTTTTGCTTTCCTGTCATGTACAGTCTCCCTTTGTCAGTTCAGGTCCAAGGTCCCTGTTTTCATTTTTCTTAGGGATAGCGGGAGCTCTAGCAATATCTGTCTTTATAAAACCTACAGTGAGAGAGCAAGAGACTGAGCAGGAGGGTGTGGGGAGAAGGGTAAAACACACTAGGTGAGTATCTGACCCTTAAGTACCTTGTGCTGTCTCAGAGAACCACAACCTTATCAAGAATCACAGTTGTGGCTTCTGTGGCAAAGGATGACAATAAAAGCAACTTTGCCCACCACAATTATTGTTCAGATTTGAGGCCTGGGTTTTAAAACAAATGCATTTGGAGTAGAGATGTGGAAAGGAGGAGAAACACAAGTGTTGCTTATTGGGGGCCCTGCAGACAGAAAATTATTGTGTTTCTAACGCTATTGATTTTTTGCTGCAGCTGATATTTCAATCTGGGTGCAGCATGTCTGAGAGTCTACGCACGCTGTCAAGAAGAAATATGATAGTGTCTTAAAAGATTAATAATATCGCTGGTCCTCAGGAGGCCTGTCTTAATTCACTGGCCTGTTCCTTGGCATGTACTGTAATTTATCTAGTCTGATTTGAATAGCAAATGGCAATCGGCTGCCATTAGGGAAATAGGCATCAGTCTTATTGATCCAGGATGGGCTGGATTTTATTTAAGGAGAGCTGCAAAATGTTATTAACTTCCGGATGAGAGGCTGGAGGTGGAGAATTTTTTGCAGTGCTCCAAGGGGGGTGAATTGCACTGAATCTTAAAAGTACTGAAATAGCTAGTAAGAGGAGGGACCTCTGTGGAGGGGGGATAAACTGCTACCACTTTGTTTCCAAAGACACCAGTTATTTCCAGCACAACCTTTCTCGTTCCTGGGCTCTCTGTATGACCATGCTAATGATATACTCAGTTGTCTTTGACTGAAGACAAGGGTACTTTGCATTTAGGAGGAAAAACAAGTGGTGGTTGATTTTCCTACTGATTCAGGTAAAGCTGGAGTTGACTCTTCACTGTGATGCATGAATTGTTAGTTTTCCAGCCCCCCTCACTATGCTTAACAGGAGCTATACAATTTAACCTCCAGGCATCACAGGGAATATGTAGTCCTTGCTGGTGCTCTGCTATGTGTGTGTTTGGAACTGCCACCAGTGTTTCCTTAGGGGAGTGGCTCATGTGGCCAGAAGGGAGGTAGTACTGCATTCGTTGTAACGGTCCTGTCCTGGTTCCCTATTCCTACCAGTTCTCATCAGAAGTCACTGTGAAGAGTAAAAACAGTCTTTCTTTGGACAATCTTTGCTGCAAATCCAGCTTTTTTTCAGTGGCCAGTATTGTTAAATACCATCCTGAGCTATGGATGTGAGGAACACTGGTGCAGTTCCAGTCTCTACTAACAGAGAGAAAAAAAACCAAACAAACAAACTTATGGCAGTATTGGGAGTCTGAAAACTAATGCCTGCTTAATAAAACTAAACAGAAAGAAGTAAAATTACACCAGATACCTTGGGAAATTTTCAGGCCCATGGTATGCCACTCTGGAATAATCTCCTCAGGCAGGAGGTGAGAGCCCAGTTATTTGGTATTTTTTAAAGTTAGACTAGATAGAACATCAGGAAAAAATACTGTAAGGAATACCCCAGCTCAGGTGAGAGGATGGAATAAATGATTAAATACCATAGGTCTTTCCAGCTTTAATCGCTGTAGTTCTTTGATACATCAGACTCTCCCAGCAGGAATCACTAAAAAGAAAGATCCGGGAGTGCTGTCTATTAAAAAGCTTATAGATACTTCGTTCCAGCAGGAGACACTGTAAGGAACAGTGGAGGAGTGTTGTACATAGGAGAGTTCAAAGCTTCCCTCTAGTCCCACTCTCACTGGGAAGCCTACTCTTCAGGGAGTGGTGCAGGAATGGTGGCTCTGGAGAGCTCACAGACGGTCCTTACACCAGCTGCCTGCAGCAGGCACTGGGAGGACTGGGTAGGGATTACTCTCAGAAGGTGGGAAATAGATCATGGAGAAAGGGATGGGGAAGGGAGAGTGCTTGCAGCTGCTCAGTTGTATCTTTTAACCTGTGGGAAACGTCCTTAGGCTGACAAGAATATCCTACCTGTGTTTTTTTTCCAACAGCATTCAGAATAAGGAGAAAAAACTGTGGGAATGTTTCAGAGAAGTAGCTTCTTGTTTCTTGCATTTCTTTTCTTTTGTACCTAAAACGTGGGGATAGAGAATAAAGCGCTACAGGAAATGGCCACACACAAAAGCAATAAAATAAATTGAAACTGACTTTGGAGTTTTTTTGAGCAGCAGTAATTGCTATACATTGTGATGTTTGCATAAGAAATTAGTTAATGTGTAGGAGAGTGACATGCAATACATTTTATTTGCCTGATGACTGTAGTCTCAGAATGAACGACTTATTAAGGTTAATAAAAAAAAAAATTTGCTTGTGACTTGTAATAATATAATTGCTAGAATTTAACGTCCCCTTATGCAGAGTTGCCTAAAGGGGGTAAACTAAATTACACATACGTTCTAATGACCGACTGGCTATGCTTTTATTTATTTCTTAATAGCGGTTTGAGAACAAACAATGTGTTCTAAATTGTTGGTCTGTCTGTCTTTCTGCCTGCCTGGGCAGGAACGTTATGGCTTTCTTAATTCTCCTGTGTGATTTATCATCTCCAATTCATTGTTTTGCAGAACTCTGCTCAAAATGAAGAAATGTCATTATTTTGCAGTGAAAAAGTTGTCATTTGCATAATGCCTGCCATTAATTATTGTGAAACTAATGCAGTTGTTGATATTTTTAGGGCACAGTGGTACATCCTGCACCTTGTATAATGTCATTCTGAAAACATGGGTAGTTAATAGGTGCCACAACACTGCACAAATGCAAGAAAGGAGAAGAAGAAGAGGAAGGGCACATAATGGAACAGGCTGTGATCTTTATTTATATTTTCCTTTTCCTGAAATACATTGTGAGAGACGACTATAAACAGAAGGAAAAGATAGGAAGCTATGACACCCAAGAGAATGAGGGAATGAAGAAACAGAAATGTTCCCTTCTGCATATGTTAGTCAAGATGGACCTAACTGAAACTCTCTCATACTGATGATTCCTAGAATTTGGGAAAACTCATGGCAGTAGTGCGTGACTGTTATCCCATAGCTGGCAGTTTTCCCCTCAGATAAATCACTTGTTATTTATTTTAGTGGCTTATTTATTTTTACAATGGAGTTACTTTATGATTCTTTTTCAAACATATGAAGGGAAAATCCCTGCATATACAGAAGAAATAATATTTCATAATGTCCTTTGTGTCTCTGAGGGGAGAACATAACAAACAGATCTGACCCCCATTAAGAATTTAATAACTGTAGTTACCGAAGTATAGTACTTGATGTCATCTTTGCATCAGAAGTTCACCGCTATTTGAAAGGGTCACTTGATTCAAGCCACCAGTGGTTGTGGAAAAATATCTTTGCCCAGCTAGGCTTACACATTGCCAGAGAAAACATCTTTTTCATTATGTTTTCATCCTAAAGGTAGTGGATTTGGCCCACAGATGTTGAAAGGGGGAGAGAGAAGGACAGTCTACTACAATTCAGTAAATTTTATAAATTAAGAATGTGGGACAGGACTTTTTTGGCTGCCTTTTCCAAGGTCTTCCATAGCTCGATGAGTAATTTAGAGCTCCTGTTCTCTGAATAACATGTGCATAACTATACCCCGCAATAGTTAAGTGAAACAAATATTTCAGTCTCAGGCTGGCAGCCACTTTCATTCCTGTGTGTTCTGTGCAAATAATATTGCTACTGCAGGATAGCCTTCATGTGATAGCCTTTCTTCTACCCTGTTTCTTTTTCAGGCCTTATTAAGAGAATGATAATGAGCAGTTTCTGAACCTGTAGTTGTGATTAGATGCCAATGGGAAGAAACTAATTCAGAAGGCCATAAAATATCAACAGATCCTAAGAATTTTGGTATCTTTACAGTGAAATACGAAGCTCTACATCCCTTTGCCATTCTACAGAATTAGTAGGTCCTTCCTCTGTTCGCTGATGTATCTTAAAATGCCAGAAAGAAAAAACATGGCTGTTTAGACTTCAGATCCTGAGAGTCACTGCTCCCAGAGGGATGTTGTTTCTTCTCTTGTTTTCTGCCNAAATTAAACCACAAAAGTTCAAATAATGCTAAGAGTCTAACTGAAACCCACAAAGGGCAGGAAATTCATTTCCAAAGATTGCCAGTCTGTCCTCAGCTCACCCTATTGTCACAGAACTGAAAGTTGTTCCTACAGTGGTTGATCTTACAGACCACAAATGCTGCAATATGTAGGCACAATAGGAAACACAATAGAAGAACAGAGACTGAGTTTTACTCTCAGTTTTGTGGATTTGATAGGTGTGAGAGAGACCCTTAAGGTAGTAGCACGCCAGGGCATTTTTTTCTGTGTTTTTTGCACTTAGAGCACAAGTGCAGTGTATAAAGAGTGTTTCATAAAGCTGTAATTCATAGTTATGAACTACACCACAACTATAAATTGCAATCTTTATCATTACAGAAACAGTCCTTGTGTCAAATGTTGATTTCTTACACCCAGACCACTGCCCCTTCATGAGACTTTTTAGAAAAAATATAATATAAAATACCTCATGTTGGCAAGAATCCTGGAGAATGCAAATCAGGAGGAGAAATTTCAGCAAAGGATTGTAACAACAAAATGTCATAACTTTGCCTTTCGTCGTGCTGCTGATCTGGGTATCTCCTAGGGCTTTGCAAATCTTGCAGCGATGAATGCTTAGAGCCGCTCCCAATCCACAGGATTAGATATACGGTGTGGTGGGAATGAGATCCCTGTCCATGGTATCCAGCCCCTGGAATGTTTATGCTAGAAATGAACTGCGGGTCTGCTGGAGGAGCAAGAATCCTCGGAGTGTTCCTTCCGTAGGATGAGTTCAGGAGATGCTTGGCACGCCTTAGAATGAGCAGATCTAAATTGTCTTCCTGCCTTTGATACAGACTTCCTGTGTGGCCACGAAGAAGTCACATCATTTTTCTCATAATTTTCTTCAATGAAGAATTAAAATCATTCCAGACATCTGAGAGTATATTGTGAGGATTAATTCACCAAGATTGTTGAGATATTCAGACACTATAGTGATGAGTACCACAGAAAAGCCAGAAACAAAACCCCATCTTATTTCATGCAAGACTTGGATGCCACTCAGTAAACAAGGCTTGGGGCCACACACTGAACAGAGAGGATAAAAAAAGAGTATTTGAATTAGTCTCATTCCCTGGATGCTATCCATTATACAGAACACAAAATATACAATCATAACATGGAAGATTGTATTGTAACACTACAGCTGTTGTGACAGACTTCATTTTGATATTTTCAAACTTTAGTGTGCTTTGCTTTGTGACCTTAATGTTTTATATGTAGTTTTTAAAAGGCATTTTTGAGTGTAACATGCACAACAGACTAACTGCAGCTCCCACAGAAATCACTCTATAGTGCAAGTGTTGAACGCCCATTTGAACCAAAGGCCAGAGGCGGGAGGGGAGGGTATCATCACTGGTAACTACTATAAGGTACAGATGGTTTTTATCTTGGGTATGAATGTTACCTATCGGAATCTCAGCCAGCTAGGAAAACCTGCTGTATCTGTATATCATAAATCTCAAAGAATACTGTGTTCTCTGTTTCACTCTTAACTCTTTGTTCTTAACATACACTTATACTATGGTTGTACCTAGGGAAGGATATTATTCGACATCCAGTGAGTTGACAGTGCAATAGTAAATCATCAGTTGTAGCCACAATCCATGTGCTCTATAAATTCATTTTAAAGCCAGAATCTCTGTGATCTATGTGTTAGCTATGTTGAAGCTTAGCTGCTGTCTGATACACACGTCAGATTAGTTCATTCTGCTCCTCAGAAATGTGCAGATGAGCCTTCCCATTTCTTAGTGGGGGGTAATGTTTTCTGCTTTTGCATCATAGTGTTTAATAGCCATGGTAGAAAGGACTATTTAAAGCCGAAGGATTTTTTTTTTTCTGATTTTGACCGATTGCTTTTAGAAACCATTTTTACTTTTGGCATCAAAAACATCCTGTGCTAGTGAATTCCACAATTTAATTACATATTGTGTGAAATGTACTTCCTTTTGTTTGCTTTAAACCTGGTGCTCGATAACTTCTTTGGATGCTAGCAATATGTAATAAGAAAGAAGGAGCAATTATTAACAGTTCACCTTGTCCTCGTTTGTTATGATTTTATAGAACTCCTTTATATTTTTCTCAGTTGTTTATTTTCCAGGGCAAAGAACCCAACTCTTTTAATCTGTGCTTGCACAGAAGTTATTCCATGCTTTGAACATCTTTCTCCCTTTTTCTGCAACATTTTAGCCTGCTTATATCCTCTTTTGCATATGTAGGTTCAAACCTACATACAGTATTCAGTATGTGAGTCTGCTATGGATTTATTAGAAGGATATAATTATGTTTTTATTTTCTAAGTCTTAGTATTTCCCAACTTTGGGAGTTTCTTACCTTTATGATCAACGCTGAATATTGAGCTGCTGCTTTCTTAAGTGTCTTCACAAGGATTCCACTCCATCTTTCCTGTGTAGTAAGAGCTAAATTAAATCCTATTGTGTTGTATGAATATTTAGTCTCTTTTATGTTGTGATAATTTTCTTTTAGCATCTTTGGTGAGGTTTTTAATTCTATTTATTTTTTATGAACTAATACTACTTGAACCTCTCGCACATATGCCCATTGAGTCCTTCAGAGAACTCTGGTAGATTTGTGAAGAAAATCTCCCCCTGCAAAAAAACTGGTGTTGAATCTTCCCTTTTTATCTACCTGAGTGTCTGTTATTATTTATTATATTTTCTACCAGTTTGTATGGCATATAATAGACGTACTATCTATGTTGGTCTTCCTTAAGCCCTTTTTCTACTATTGCCATTAAACCACTTTCTATTCTTTTGTTGTCCACCCTGATTATGTGCAAGAGTTATTAGTTAAGGTCTTTCATGTCTGAGTTTCTTTATAGCTGTTACATGGGAACTATTTATTCCATCATACGTTTTCTCAGACTTGACCTTCCAGAGAAGAGGTTTCACTTGCAAACCTTTTTAAACTTCTCCATAGTGAACACAAGTTCAATTAATTAATTTGTGGGTTTTGTTCTTTGAACACTCTTTTATACCTCATCTGTTGGTCTTATATATTCTGTGTAAGGTGTTTAGAAAGGTTAAAAAAAGGTTTCTAAAATTTTGGCTTTAAAAAGTTATTCCTCAACACTTTCATGGGCCTGTCTTATTCCACATTTACTTTGCTAAAAAAATCATCAACACATACACTTTTTTTTTGCTTTCTGCAATTAGATATGAATTCCTCTTCTTGAATGGAGTCCTTTTACTTCTAGTAAATCCCTTCACTTGGCTTAATTTTTAAAAATCCTGTTTTTTTCTTTTTTCACATGTGGTTATGTATTTGTTTCATGAGTTCTGAGTAATGAGTGGAAGTTAATTACTATAGGACAACCTTAAAGGTTCCTAGACCTAAAGGAACCGTATCATGCTTTTCTTCTGGAGACTTCTGTCCTCTTGCGAAGTATTTTCATCTAAAGGGGCAACTGAATTATGACTGTTTACAATCTGGCATATTCAGGTAAATCAGAACTGTTTAGGGATTTCTTTAGTATCTCAGGCTGTAATTTGCTGTGTCTGCCAAACAAACTGCTAAGAAGTTCCTCAAAATGGTTGAGGAAGATAAGTGGGCGTCAGGATTATTACAGCTATTCTAAGGTAAGGCTTTCCTGTTACTTGTAAGAGACATGAATCTCTGATAACATATCTTCTAACAGTAGCATGTTAAAGCATTTTACCCTTAGAAGCTTCTTTTTATTTTCCAATGTTTCTTATTTTAAATACTTTTTTCCCCTGAAATTACATACTGATGTAGTGGATTTTGTTGTTATTGTTTCAGTCCTATCTAGAAAACTGAATTTACGTGCATTGTGTTCATTATTGCAGGTTGGTTCTTTTAAGATGCACATACTTAAAGTAGGTTTAGTGATCTTAGCACTAAAGTGAAATTGCTTCTCCTTTCATAGGTTTTCTGACTGCTCCTGCCTCTCAAGTCTTCCATTTCGCATTTCATAGTCACTGTCAGCATTTTGGTAGGATATTGCATAGTAAGATTCTAACACCATTCTCTTTCATTGTAGGCTTGGAATCAAAAACTGTAGAGATTTTATGGTACTTTTAAATTTTCATTTATTCGTTTTATTAATTGATATTTTAATTCACAGCAGAAGTCCCTCCTCACCTGTGCAGTCTACTCTGTGATTATTATGAAACACACCCTCGTATTGCAGCATAGAACATCTTCTCCAGCTTCTGAAATTGTGTCTTATATAGGCGTTTTCTTTGAAAACTCGGCATTGTACTGCTCTTATCTTAGTCCTTAAGTTTTTTATTGAGGTTCTTACACATTTGGCCTGGCTTTCTGTTTGGATACTGTTCAAAGTGACAACAGACTTTGTCTTTTGAGACAGTTTTATGCTGAATTTGGTACTTGAATTTTATCAATTTGCATCCTGTTCTTATTTACAAAGACACGAGTTCTCATAGATTTAAGCATAGATAATGCATTGTTTTAGACTGTGTACATTTCTGTACTTGTAGCCTTAAAAGCTTTCAGATAGTTGTTGGGGTTTTTTTTAAAGTCTGGTCCATTTTGCTGTACTTGGAACCATTTCTCTTTTGTAGGATTCCTTGCATCTAAGTGATTCTTCAGCTAATTTTCTCTTCCCTTCAATAGAGACCAGCCTCCAAAAAGAGCAAGTTTAACATAATATCTGACTTGCTAGCATCCTATTCAGACAATCAGTCACTCATTCAAACTAATATACTGCTGGGATTAGAAACTGAGCTCAAGAAATAGATTTGCTTTTGTGTTACGTATTGGCTGACACATTTTCTCATCTTTTGGCTTGTCAAGAGTGCTACCTCCCACAATCTTGGGGATGCCTCTACCCCAGAGAACCTACAAGACCTGGAAGCTCTCCCAGTAATACATTGTAAAAAATATTTTAAATGGTTTTCAGAGTACATCAGAATCTCAATTATCTGAAGAACATGGGAAGAACACTGAATAGAGCTCGATAATCGCGTTTACCAGTAACCAAAATGCCCTGCATGCCCATGGATCTGTGGAAATAATTAGTAATAGAAGCAATTTACCATTTAATTAATAAATGACAAGGGGTAAAACCTTGTCTGGGTTCACTGAATTTGGATAATTGAGGCTCCACTGTATTTTGAAATCTGAAATATTAACCATTATTCTGTATGCTTGAGATAATAATCATTAAAAAAATGTGCACATAGCAGGATCTAAGCGTAGTTGTGTTATTTCTATAAAATGAGGAAGAATTTCATAATCTCCTACATGCAGAGATTTGCTCTGCAAGAAAAGATCAGTGTGGATTTTTTTTAAAGTGTCTGTAATTTGTGTCTTTAAATATATAGATCTGTGTCAGCTTTGAATCTATAGCTACATTCAGGAGCTAGTGAGGAATTGCAGAGGGCAGTGAATAACCTTTCACTGAGAGGAGTAAGAACCAGTGCAGCAGAACATCTTCAGACTGGTTCTTATCTCAGCTGGCCACAAAGGAATTTGAGATTGATGGAGATAACTTAAATTTTATAATCAAATAGAGATTAGAATTACATCCCACCATAAATAGCCATTCAGAATATGCTGTAGCAAGTGGATTGTGGAAGGCTGGGATTGAAGACAGAGGTTGTTGGTTTATAATGTATTCCAGTGGGTTTAACTGCCATAAAGCAATGATTTGCTGCCTCTTCAGTTGTAAGTAATTGAAAAAGAGTTCTAGACTTTGGCTGTCTTGGCTTTGCACATGTCATGCCATCTTGTATGTTTAACAGCTCCTACTGCTGAGGCATTGAAGCAGCATGACTGAGGAGTAGGACTGAGCCCCTGCAAGGCAGCATTCCTAGCATCATTCTTGAACTTCAGAAGGGCTATCCACTGCTAGAAACATTCTATTTCTGTACCCAGAAGACTTACTAGAAATCAGTTTAGTTTGTACTATCATTTTCAAATATACAATAATAATCAGAGGATAGGCAGTCCTTGCAAAAGTTTAATTCCAGCCCCACCCTGATGTTTCATTCATAAGGAATTGGAGGAATGAACAACAAAACCATGCTATGAAGTTCTACGTGTCAGAAGGTTCTGTCTATTACTTCTGAAGAGAGATGTAAAAATAAAATCAGTCATTTCAATCAAATTACTGAGCTCACATCAAAAGAGTCACAGAGTTTGGTGTGTACAGTTGTTTCTGCTCAAGGGATCCATTACTGGAAAAGCAGGGAGAGTTGCATCAGAAATGATAAGTTGGCACCATTCATGGTGGTAAGGGAAGCTTGGTTATGCAATGAGCCACATCCTGCTCCCCTAACTCTGTGAGTAACTCTGTTGAAGTCAATGGTAATTACATCTATTAAAATCAGTGGAACTACTTGCATCAATAAGATAAGTAGGATTTGGCCCAAAAGTTGCTTAATATCAATGTTTTTAATCTTTCATTTTCATAAATGCTATGTTCATTGAAGCAACACAGTGAGGTGAATGAAGAACATTCTGTGCTTTGAATAGGTTGGCATCATATGCGGACAGGGCATGTGCTTAATACCATATTGTTGGCTTTGTTCTTTGCTTTTGAGTTGTGGCTGGCAATGTCCTTTTCATAATTACTGGTATCCCCTTGAGCCTGTATAATCACTTTCCCCAGCTTTCCTCTGATGCCTTTAGGTTTTTCCTATACTCAGTGTAATACGTTTCTGTATCCACCTGCCCTCCCATCAGAACCATAACGTGTTTCTGATGCACTACTCTGACATGATCAGAGCTGACATGGGGCAATGTATTCACCTGACAATGTTTCCCAAACCAGGTATGTTATCTGTATTTCCTTGTACATAACCATCACACTGCATGATTGTGCTTTGTAGTTATGCTTCTGGGGGGAAACCAGTGGAACTGTAGCACACTAGGTCAGTCAGTAGCGTTAGGAAGTTGTGCTTGAATTTCAGATAGCATAGTTTACTGGTCTGCCAAAAGTAATAGAATTAGGGACTAAATAATAAAAAAATAGCCAATCCTCTTCTCATCTAAAAATAAATCTACAAACATAGGCTACTTGTTGGAGCATGATAATCTTGATGCTTTCTACTGTAAACAGTCAATATATGATACTACTGTTAAAGTAGAACTGTGATTTCTGCAGAAACATGAACCAGGAATAGAGTTACACTCTAGTGTCAGTGCTGGTAAAATTGCATAATTAGAGGTGTAAGACTCAGTCTTTACATTTTTCAATAGGTAATATCTCGTGTGTTTGTTTTCCTCCAGTGAACTTTCTGACAGTATGTAACTTCTTGGATGGGCCTTTGTTGTCACCAGGAAACTTATTTTGAAAAAAAGACAGGAAGGACTGGTAGTTGTCTGTGCTACTTAGCATGTGTCAATGAAATGAAAGCCTTAACTGCAATCAGAAAAGATTCATTAATGCGCCATGAAATTCTGCAATGCCTTCTCACAAAGAGATTTCCATTTTGTTATGTACTCGCTGACATGACATTCAGGATGGGATTCCACTTTCAGTGAAATGTGAGGTCATTTGACATGAAAGGATTGTTACTGATTTAACAGCAGAATGCTTAATTTATGACTACACAAGGGTAAAGGCAGAAATATTGTCAATATTATAGTTGTTACATAGGTAAAACTTGCGTGTGTTCATAGTAGTAATCCATTCATTGGGTAAGATCCTTAAGGAGATTCACAAATTCCTCCTACATATATACTCCCTGGTGTTCCTTATGGTGGAATTTCCTGCAAAGCTTTGAAAATGTGACGCCATACGGCTCCCTGCTGATGCTGTGGGAGTTGATGGTCCATATGTCACTATGGGTGCAATTTGCTCAGTTTTTCTGGATGTTTGAGATATCTCCAGGTACCATTCAAGAGTGGGAGATAAGATTTGGATCACCAGCTGAGGGATAAGAAGGATTAATCCTTCTGAAAAGAAAACACTATCACTCAAGTCTTTGCACAATGAATTATATGTGTTTACAGGTGCCATAAATAGCCTCCTTGTGAGTTCGTTCTTCCATTGTTTATCCAGCTACGCTTTTATTGATGGCACACTTTATAAACAATTCATAAAAATTTATATATGATTTATCAATATTCTAAGAACATTTTTGAGATGCATAATATGTTACACATTTTGTAAGCGCATCGCGGATCTGTCTATAGTTTATTAATATTAACATCCATTGGCTTGTTCCAGTTAATCCTTTATAACAGCTAATAAGCATTTATTGAAGCCCTTATTAATAATTTTTTAAACCTTCAAAAGTAGCCCTCATAAAAGTGTGACCTCCTGCCTATGTAAGGAATGTAAAGGTTCTGAGTTGAGAGCAAAAGATGGACAGTCCAAATGTGAATTTTTCTTAAAATAGAATTGGACAATAACAATGAAAAATCTTTTTAAATTACACTGCTGTCCAATAATTTCTACTAATCAGTTGTTGTACATCATATCACATCTTTTAGCAATCGCATCTGAAAAGATCCTTACTTGTAGATACTTAAAAAAATCCCAAGAAGGCAAATTAATTTTAATTCTGATCAGGTGAAAATTGAGTAGCACTCTGCTCTAGTAAAAGCTTGCAAAGATTGATATGCCTGAGAACATTGTCTTTTAAAATTAGCATGCTTTAGATTGGTAGAAAACCCAAAGGTTTCTGACTCTGTTATTATATTTGTCATTTAGTGTTTTTCCCAGTATTTCTGAGGAGACCAGAAGACCAAACATCATGAGTGAGAGAGGATGCTGGCCTTTGCTATATTTTTCTTTGTTGGTTTGGCATATTTGACTGGTTTTAACTCTTAAGAATATAGGTAGCTTCATATGCATCTGTTTGGGGTGTTCTGTATTTAGGTTTCCTACTTAGGGTGGTTAGTATCTGCCTGTGCTTTTCTGGCTTTGAAACCTCAATGGGATGATTATTGCTTCATCTCTTTCTGTGCTGCAATTGCTGTGACACTTTCCAGTTCTTATTTGTACAAAATGAAGAGAAGTAACAGATTTTTTAAAGAATACTAGGTATTACATCACTATTTTATCTTGGCTTGTAAATAATCATACTTTTTAGAAACTGAATTTAGGGTAGGTGAGAGCTTGCAGGTTAGCATTAATGGTGTAAATCAGTTGGGTCAGATCTGTTCATTCACATGTTGGAATTTCAGAAGTGTCTGTTAGCCTAGAAAAATATATCTGGTTGAATGCATACAGAATATCGTTACTTCTTTCTTGGGTATATTTACATCAGATGGAACGGTCTAGGCTTTGTTGAGATGAAGAATGAAGATTTGATTTCTAAAGCAAGTTGTCATGCAGAGATAGGAAGATGTGATAATGTATAGACTATGGTCACTTGAGTATCAATCTTCAGCAGCTATCATGAACAATGTACATGACAAAAGATGTGCCTTTTGCTGCTTCTAATGGCATTATAATAGCGTACTGATACTTCTACCATCTTTTCTTAAGTTTATATGGAGTCAAGCTTTATATTTCTGAGCAGGACCAAGTCAAATAAAACCATGCATAGGAAGATATTTTAATATGTTTTGGTGTAGCTCCTAAATTCATACGTGAAAAGAAAATTGCACAGAACCAATGAGGTTAGTGGACTGTCCAGTCTAATCTTCCAGCTCAAAACAGTGTCACCTAGAGCAGGTTGTTCAGTGCTAGGTTGAGCTAGTTTTTGAGTATCTCCAAGGAGATCACCCTCTCTTGAGCAACCATCCCAGAATTTGAGTACCCTACCTCTCTTTTTTTTTTTTTTTTTTCCTCATGCTCAAATGGAAATTGCTATATTTCTATTTGTGCCTATTCTTTGTTGTCTTTGTTGGGATGACATGGAGAACAGCCTGGCTCCATCTTCTTTACTGCCCCCCATCAGTTGTTTATACACATTGCTTAGGTTCCCTCTGAGCCTTCAAGAAAACTTCCTGAGATAACTCTCTACAAAAATTTTACTCGGTAGCTTTATTTAGTGCTTACTGGAGGAAGGATGATACTTTTCTTTCATTGTGTTAGGAGGCAAGTGATTTACAACAGTTCTCTAGGAAAGCTGGGATGATCAATTTAAGTTAATAGTGATAGAACTAAGATAGTCAGTTCCTTATGTTTTTGCCAGCATTTTATTTGTTGAGGTAATTCATTATTTTGGTCACGGTGATCTAAAGAATTAAACATTCCTCTTCCCCTTCTCCTCCTCTTCCCCTCTCCTTCCCTTTCCCTTCTTCCCCTCAAGAACATGTTTCTGCTGGCTTCCAAGGACAAATAAGACTGTTTTCTGTGTTCAGAGGATCTTGGAGTATTTAAGGGTTATAAAATAGCTGGGAGCTCCTGGAGATATATCAAGCTCGGTGTTAAAGCCCTAGAGCATTGATATTTGTGAAGATCTTTTATACTGATTTAAAATTCATCTGTTGGTATCTCAGTTTCAATAGTGTATTTTGTTCTTAAGTCATCTATACTACTTGGAAGTGCTTTACAAAAAGAAAAAAGAAAGGAAAACTGTGCATTGTGCTAAGCTAGGCATTCCTGCAGCATTCAAACGTTAATACAGTTTTATTGTTTCTGTTACTGACTTTTCTAAGTTGTGCTAAGTTGTTGTCTTCTATTACAGTTATGGGTAAATAGTTGAGATAGTGGTAGAGTGGCATATTTCAGATAGCATACTGCATGTCCTCCTTCCAAATATTAAGTGTTGTTGGCCAAGAAGAGCTTCTACTGTGTAGAGAGATGGTGATGGTGCCAAGTTTTACTTGTGTATCTACAGTTTAAGGTTTTGCCTGTTAGGAAGCAGCATTGATCAGTTGTTGCTGATGAGATTTCAGCCTGGTCTAGGAAAAGCTGATAACCATACTTGTATTGTTTACAGTGTCCATGTCATTCTTTGAATTTGTCCTGCTAAATCCAAGAAAAGAATACCCTTTTACAATTTCTCATTGCTGTTTGTCTGTTGATAAATTGGACAAATACTTTCTTCTAATCTTTAAATGCTCATTGTTGGTCTCTGACATTCTGATTCTACACAGCCCACATGGTTTACTTTTTTTCAGTCTGATCCATTTGGGGCAGTTTCAGCTTTGTTGAGATGAATCAGGAATTGTGACCGATAGAATGGACAGCTGGTCTTTACCATTTTGTCTTAGAAGTCTCAGACATAAGTAAGGCCTAGTATGTGCATAGATTTTATACTATCATTCTATTTCAAAGGATTGATGTTTTTACTGAAGTAATTATACTGGATCAACTTCATGCATGGATATAGTTATACAAATATAAGATTGAATTTTAAACCCATACGTTTGCATCAGCATAAAATGACATGAGTCTTTTGTTGGGGCTAGGATAGAGCTTAAGTTTTTATATTTTAATTTATTTGGAAGTAGAGGGTTACTTTATCTGATTTGAATTTTAACATACCATTAAGTCTTCTCCAATAAATAATATAGTATAAGATCATAGATATCAGTTAGCAAATCTAATATAAGGATTGCTAAGGAGGGATAGATGTATGTCAGATATTAAGATATACTGGCAGACAATGTGCCAAGAATTGAGAGGTATTTATGTATTAACATAGCTGTTCTCCTTCAAGCAATATAAGATGTATGAGACGTTTGTCCCAGCCTATATTTTTTCAGTGCATTATATACAGAGGAAAAGAGGCATTTCTTGAACTCCAGTAATATTCACTTTCTTTGTCACAAGAAAGGAGAGAGTTTGCATTAAACAGATTCCTTTTATGTTCTACCTACAGAAATTCAAAGAATGCCGAACAAATGAGGTAGGAGTTTGTACATTTGTGCATCAAAGAAATGCTTAAGTAGTTTCTTATATGTATAAAGGTGCATTGTAGGGCACACTCAAAGAGAAACTATATTATGTACTCAATCTGTTGCCACCTGAATAATTAAATAACGTTTTTCAATTTAGAAGTTCTCTTAAACACACTTAAACTAAAAAATACCTGGCTGAGAAAAATACAAGTGGACTGTTTGCTAAATGGTCACTGTTAAAGATAAGTATGGAGTTATTACAGTTATCACAAAACTGTCATTTTCACTAGTATGGTAGTATTTTCATATCAGACCCTACCAGATTGATGGTGCTCAGATAATCCAGGAGTTAACCAAAAATCTTTTCTCTTCCCTCTTTCAAACTGGTATTTTATTTCTTGGTGGCAAAACTTTTCAAGTAGAGTGTATCCCCCATTACTATGAAAGTTCTGCTGCAC
This sequence comes from Nycticryphes semicollaris, assembly GCA_013400055.1. Taxonomy (NCBI): domain Eukaryota; kingdom Metazoa; phylum Chordata; class Aves; order Charadriiformes; family Rostratulidae; genus Nycticryphes; species Nycticryphes semicollaris. The sequence goes on along the minus strand of VXBJ01007637.1, from coordinate 273,427 downwards.
AGATAAAAAAAAATGAAGAGGATGGAATTATATTTTTTAAACTGTAAAACATCAGTCATCAGAGGGTCAAGGGTAACTTTACCAATGAGGAAAGCATAAATGGAGTTTTGTTTAGTAGCTCAGTTCAGAATAATGTTTGAGAAATGTGAATATTAAGACCAAAAAGAAATGAAGATATGTAGAAAATCTGTCTATGTGGAAAGTACATTCATATTCTATTTAAATACCTTCTTGTCTGTAGATTTTCTGAAAGCCGTTTCAAATGGACCATCTAATACCAGATAAGCATAAAATCATGTCAGGAACAGTATGATCAAGTAAATGAAAGAATTATCCAGAGGTCTTTTGTTTAGAAAGTCGTATTTCTAATTTAGTTATCCAACATGATCTTGACATAGAAGTCGTCTTAAGGTGTTTTTTTTCCTGGTTTTGAGTTACAGGATACTTTAGAACTTCTTTGGGGTTTTAAAATATACCCTAATAATTCTTTGTCCATTAAGTTACTAGTTAATATAACTTCAATTTCAGAGGTGACCTTTTTTAGACGAGGTTTTTACTCCTGTAAAATGCCAAGATATGTTGTTTGGCCATATTTGAAGTTTTGTAGGACTTCAAAAAGATTACGGCTAAGGCTGCCTTTTTCAGCTGCATTGTGTACAGAGCCTTGATACCCAGTGGGTTCTTCATATCTTATTTCTTTAGCCTGTATATCCAATAGTTTTTGGCTTACGGATTCCTGCTCCTTTTCAAAGAGTCCAGAGGTCAGATATTGAATCAGCAGTTCATTTTCACTGCCTTATGAGCAACTAGGAAGGCAAAATATAGCTTCTGCAATGGGGACACAAGAAGAAGTCCCCAGTGACTTTGTTGCTTAGCTTTGTCTTATTTTGTGGAACCTCCTCCTCCAACGCCCCTTTGAGATGGTAGAATGTGAATGAATTAAGGGCTGAATTAAGGTCGTCTAGTGGAGACATGCTATAATCTGTTTACGTACTGGCCTAAAGCAGCACCATAGAGACCTTCGTTTCACAGTCTTCAGTTACGTCATCGTTTTTTGGCAGTTCTGATAGACTTTTCAGAAGCCTAGCTTGGAAGAAGAAAGATTGAGGCAAGACCTAGCTCCAGTCTTATGTGATGGGAGAGGGCTCACGGAGACCTTCCTAGCAGACTTGTAGTACTTAAAGGGAGCCTAAAAGAAAGATGGGGGGAGCGTGGTGATGGGACAAGGAGTTAAGTGTTAAATTGAAAGGGGTATATTTAGATTAGATATTAGGAAGAAATTCTTTACTGTGAGGCACTGGAACAGGTTGCCCAGAGAAGTTGTGGATGCCCGATCCCTGGAAGTGTTCAAGGCCAGGCTGGATGGGGCTTTGAGCAATCTGCTCTAGTGGGAGGTGTCCCTGCCCATGGCAGGGGGGTTGGAACTGATCTTTGAGATCCCATCCAACCCAAATCATTCTATGATTCTATGACAAAGCACCTGCAACCTGGGTGATACAGGTAAGTGTGGTGTGCTAGTTTCTCCTCATGTGAAGGTGAACACCCCTGTTTATATCTGTAATTAGGGAAAATTATGCTTAGGGAATGTTTAGTCTTCAAAATTGCCAGATTAACCTGGGTCTGGAGTTGCACCTTGTTTCTTTACCTATATGGGACAGTCTCCTGAACTGGCACAGGGTGGCTTAACTCTGGCCTTTTTAATGGCTAGCCTGAGGGAAACTGCTAGTGGTACCAACAGGGAATCAGACAGGATAGCAGTGATTTCACAACTGCGACAAGTAAGCTTATGCAGAAAAAACTCCAGGTGAAATAACAGCAAAAACTGCTGCTGCTTGCAAAGCTACAGCAGCAGAGTAATGTAAAGGAAACTAATCGTATACCGTCCTCTTGACTAGGCAGTGGCTGATTAATAAACCTTCCTAAACCCAGCAAGACATATTAATGTAATTGTTTAGGATTTGCTTTGTGCATGTGTCTTCATTTATATTGTGTATACTGCATATGTTTATATTTATACAAATCTTAGTGTTAAACAGAAGCCTACTGGAAGTATGCATATTCTTGGGTAGGTCCGTATGTGTGTTTATATATGTCTGTGTATTTGTGTGCATGCACGCGTGTGTATGTATATATGTCTGTGTGTATGAGAAACAGATGCACTGTAGGCAGATAAAGCAGATAAATATAGATTCAAATAGAAGCATAAGCTTATAAATATAGATGCTATATAGAGTGAAAGCAAGCAGATCAGCACAGTTTCATTATTACTTGCATTCTGTATAACACAAAAGTAGCTGACACTGAAATGTCTGAGGGGATGACACTGTTGGCTCTCAGCAAATGTAGTAAAAAGGTAAGAAAACTTCTTTCCGATATGAGAAGTAATTACGACAGAAAATTTACTATCTCTAATGATTTGCTTAATCCAAGTCACTGTGTAGTTTCTTCTGGGTTTGGAGTTACAGGATAGAAACAAAACATACTTGTAACTTTTTCTTAAAATCACTAATTAAAATAAAAATCCCAACCCACAGAATGAGGAATATTGTAAAATTCTATTTTACAATAAGCCTCACGCACTGTGTTTGTCAGCTTTCTGCCCCTGCTGTACAATGGATCTTTGCTTCAGGTCCGACATTCCGACTGAATGAACTTGGGTGGCAGATTAATGGGAAAAACATTTAGGTCATAAGAAAATTAACTTTCAGAAATAATGTTATGAATGTGTGTATAAATGTGTATCTTAGTCTTCTGTTTGCAAATCTCTGATGCCAGTTTTGTCAGCTTTCCCTGTGTTGTAGCAATATAGCTTTGACTAATTTGTAAGTGTAATATATGTAGTTAAAGTCAAAAAAGTCTTGATCTTACTGGAGATGAAAACATCGCAGCTGTTCAGGAGCCTGAAAAGTCCATTTATTCTTATTCTGTAACATTTTGATGAGGGTGTTCATATAAATCTAAATTGCTCGAAAATGCCAGGTCAATACAGTGGGTGTTTGGGGTTGGTTTTTTTTGTTTGTTTGGGTTTTTTTTTTTTGTTTGGTTTGGTTTTGTTTGATTTGGGTTTTTTTTTTTTTTGTATAATACAGGTAGTATTGCATTGCTTACAGAAAGAAGCCAGAAGCTGAGAGTTTGGCATTCTCATTCCACCTTGACCGCTTGCTTAGAGTGAGATCTTGCACAAATTGTTTAAAGTCTATGTACTTATTTCCCCATTTGTGAGTAGATTAGATAATAATTATTTCACAGAGTTGGGTAATTGAATATTACCTTGTTTTGTTAATAGGTCTCATGATTTCATTGCAACTACTCATGGAGCAAAGTGTTCGATAAGAGTATATATCTCTTTTTACAAAGTGCTCTGACAGTCTTGAGGAAAAATGAAGAAATAACAGTAGAAAATACTATTGCTGATGGTCTGTATTGTGTTGCAAACAATTCACTTATATTTAATTTATTTAATTGTTTTCAAAATATGCCAGTAGCTGATGAGTACTGTTAAGTTTCTGCGTTCCGAGGAACTCATAGCAAAGCAGAAGAAAGATAAAAACCAACATGTATGTATTCATGCTTAGACCAACAGTACTCAATATGACAAAATGTAACCGAAGACAGAAAATTAAAATGTCAAGTGGTGGAAGCCTTGCTGTGGTATTCAGCTCATGTAATGCTAGTTTTCTTAAAATACCTAGTCCAAGCTAATTTTCCTCTGCAGATAAAAAGAGAAAGACAGCTCAGAACATCTGGATTCTGCTCCTGAACTCATTACATGGCTTAGCACAAGCCATTTTCCACTCAGATTTCTTATTTTGATACTGAAATTAAGCTTTTCCAGGTATATTTTAACAATTTCCAATTTCCAATTACCTAGACGCTTTCTAAAAATTTGGTCTTTTAAGTGCCATGAAGTACCCTGTGAAGGAGCTTTTTTACTGTATCTATATCGGAATCAAAAATAAAGAGGAGTCTGAATTCACATATATATGGACAGTAAGAAGTTACGGGGAAATCTCTGTTTGTTATAGGAGTGGTTGGCTCTTTCACTTGTCCGTGAGCCAATGGAAAAGGGACATGCAGGCTTTCTCCAGGTACTGCTGCTCGTGGTGACTGCGGCAGCAGCACCTCTCACCTCTGGTGGAGGATGCGTTCAGCTCTGGGCACAGCTCTCACTTGACTGGCAGTGGCAGTACCTTTTCCTCTGCAGTTCAGGGACTCCTCAGGTGTCTGAGTATCCCTGAGTTTCTCACACTCCTGTAGGATGAAACCTGTGTAGCGTAATAGTGATATTTGAGAGGTATAAGGTGAATGGTACAGTATTGCAGTACTTCAAAAATTAACAAGCCTATGCAGGAAATTCTTCTGAATCCCTCCTAGTCTCTTCTGAGTCTGCAGCATATTATAACAGCCATGCTAGCTTCAAAATAAATTTTGCTTTCAGGGATTGAAACATATATTAAGGTTTTTGGGACAGGAATTAGACTGAGCCCCCAATTACTATAGAAATATGGTCTCTTCAACATCTCATAGGTAATATCTGAAAGGGAAGTTATGCTATCACAGAAAGCATTCACTGCGATTTCTGAGTTTTCTTTTCTACTTCCCTTCTCCTTTCTCTTCCTAATTCTAATAAATTAGTAAATCCTTACCTGATTAATTTATAGCATTGAATTGTATTTGCAATAGGGGAAATATTTTTTTTTTAATTGTAATTTTTTTTTTAAAAAGGATTTACTCTTGGTCTAAAACTTTGCATGTGTTGATTTCAGGCTGGATCAGATGATTTCAGCTGAGTTATGATCTTCAAGATTATAACTGAGGTTTATTATGGAAACACTGACATAACCTCAATACTTTTTGGTCTGGCAGACATGGCAAAAATATCCAGGGACCTTTTTTTCTGACTCTTAAGCTCTTTGCTAGTCTCCTTGGACTTTGTTTTCTGATTTTTTGCCAATTTTACTGTCGTTCATTTTGACTAAAACCGTCTTGGAAATATGTCAGTCTGTAAGAACCATTAGGAAATAGCACCATTACACACATGTTTAATAGTTTGGTTGAGAGGTGGGAAAAGTTTAGTAACTTCTGCTGAGTCATGGTCATTCCAAAATGGTGGAATCCAAAAGGTTCATGTGAAAGAGAAGTCGGTAGGAGGAAAATAAAGATGAATTGCCAAGGAAAGTGTATTTGTGTGTTACTTTCTCTGCAAGGGAAATAATGTTGCAGGAGGTCTGCAAAAGGTTTATTGATTCTTTAACTAGCAAGAAGAGTTGGCAAGCATCTCTAATGTATTTATTTTTGTCTCTATCATTTTAATAATTTTTTATTATTCATTTTGCCATTAAAAGCCCATAGCAACCTAGCACTGTGCATATCTCTTTCTACAGTCATTAAAAAGACAGAAGCTGTATTGAGAAACATTAAGCTTACGTGCAAAATCATGAAATCCTGGAGTAATAGCTTGTTTATAACCTTAGTCTCTCCCTTATGCTACAGTCTTTACTGACGAGTCACATTGGTTTTTCTGCAAATACAGAGATATAGCATCTTTGCTATGTGACATCTACTATTAATGTGTTTTGCTAATCGAAAAACAATCCAAACTAGTTGTCTGGCATAGTGAAAAATGCTGCTTTGCAGTTATGTTGTCATGTAGGGAGAACATGTGTTAGAGAAGTTAAAGGCTGTAACATACCGTCACATGCAAAAAGGGCAGTTAGTTAGTACACACAAAGTGGGTTTTAGGATTTTCTGACCTAAGTATGGATCCAAGACGCTCTTTGTAAAATGTTTGGTAGGACTTCATATCTTTGTAGGCTTTGAAAAACTTCAATAGTCTCAAATATGTAAATATTTCTCAAATATTGTAGTAGAAAGCTTTTTCTTGAAACATGAATCTAGCCAGTATGGATTTTATGAGCTATACGTCCATTCATATTTTCGGTTGTTAATGTTTTGTTACGATAGTTTAAGATCTCTCTTTTTTTTTTTTTCCTCTTTCTCTTAAATCTCTGGATGTTCTTTTCTTCACATTCCCTATGTGCCAAACAGATGAACTTCTGTTTATTCAAGTTTTCATGAAATTTCAAATTAAGTAAACACTAAGAATAGAAAATTTAGATGGTGAATTTTACAAAATTTTTGAGTGATTGAAGGCAAGCTGATTATAATGGAAACTTCTGACAGCTTCTCTCAGTAACGCCTCAAGTACAAAATATATCAGAATTTAACTCCCTGATCTGTCTCCCCATATTTTTAGGGTATTCAAATCTCTTTCTGAACATGGTATGTACAATCCACAGCCAGTTGCTTGTAATTTAGCATGCAAACCAGTGCTTAAACATATGTGTGCTCTGGACGATGATAAAGCAAGCATAGCAGCATTGGAACTGCTCTTACTGATATCTGAGCTTGGTTTCCCTTAGCTGGTATTTCTTTATTTTCTCTTTGTATCTGCTTTATATAACATTCACATTAAAAATAAGCTAATTGTTTGTAACACAATACAGAACATCCCACATCGCATGAGATGAAGACATATTAAACATCCAGACTACCTTTAAGTATATAAATGGTCCTGGAAAATATATTCCTCTGCACTGCTATTTCAAAGAGTGCAGGGTTTCATTGTTTGATAAGCTGGTCCTGTGGTCCAGTCCACACCTTAACCCTGTGTAGTGTCACTCAAAGTTTGATTGTGAAGTATCGTTTCTAGTGACCACATGACAGTAATGTAGAGTTTGTGTCTTCTGTGTCTCCTTTCTTTCCCCCAGGGTTTCTCCTAGTCAACAAAAAAAGACATGCCTGAGCATGTTTTGAGTTGGCCCAATATATATTAAGGAGTGTTTAATCCAGAATGCACGCCTAGGTCCCTCTTTAAAACCACGTTCATCTTTTCCTTGAAGAATCAGTTTCATTTTAAGATAAATCAAACTAGTTAGGTTGCGCATAACTTTTTGTTTAAAACTTTTCTGGGGTAATTTCAATGCAATTCCAGGATTTGGGTGGTTTTTTTGCAAACAAAATGAGTAATAGCACTCAAGACAGTGCATTACTATTTTCTTTTTCTAACATCCTGACACAGATCCTGAATGCATGCTGGTTGGTAATATCGTAGCTAGTGTTACTGGTAGTGAATCTGGGGTAAAAAATGACCTCAATGGAATTGTCAGGAACATTTCATATCTGTGTAATTGCCTTAAAATAGGGCTTACTCTTCTCATAACATGGGTTTTTTTGTTTGCTTGCTTTGCTAATTTAGGACCTGTAAAAACTCCTGATGCCAGACCTAGAAAGAAAAAGCATGTTGCCTGTTACACAGAATTTGAAGAAAACAACAGGGAATGCATATCTTCCAGTAAAGAAGCTTTGAGAGCATTGATAGTTGATTATTTTTTGTGTGTATGTGTGTGCTCAGCATACTTGGTTTCATTTCTGATACTAGGTTAGGTGTCTGCTATGCCGTGTAATAAAGCTCCTTTTAGTCTTCAGTCATTTGGTGTGCTTTAGAAGCTGTGTTAACACACTTTGTAATTGCATTGACATTTACAAATAAATAAATGGATGTGTAGCAGTCCAGTGTTGGGCCAGCCTGATGATGCTTCTCTGCATTGTACAATCTAGCATCAAAAGCTGGAGCAGTCAGAATTTGGAAAACCCTGTCTTACTTTGGAGGCAAAAGATTGCTTTAGTGGTAACTTGACAGTGCTAGGTTAATGGTTGGACTTGATGATCCAAGGTCTTTTCCAAGCGAAATGATTCTGTGATTCAGCAATGTAGTGGGCATTTGCCTGTGGGTACGAAAGAATTTCACCTTACTGACTCAGTATGATTGCCATTACAGAGCTAGGGGCCTGTCTGTGTCTGAATTGAAGACTCCAGGTGTGTGCATGTGTGCCAGAGAGAGCCACGGGGATATTTTGGCAGGCCTAGTGAGTGAGCAAAATAAGTCACATGTTCCTTGTTTCCAATCTCTAATTCCCAAATTCCCATGTTGCCCTACCATCTCAAAAAATGCAGGGCTTTGTATTACATACTGTGCATAGTGCTTATGAATTTAGTACTCTACAAGCCTGTGGGTTCTGAAGCCAAAAGGTTATGTATAGTATTTCTAAAGAAAGATTTCTCTTAGGAACCCTTGTGGCCCTCAGAGCTGAATATCAACTTCCTCTGCATCTCCAGATCTAGCACAAGAAGTGTCACTGTTGCATCAATATGTATTTTTCTGTAATTTCTAATAGGATCTAGTTAGTGGATATGGCAGACAAACCTTGCTTTTGGACAGAGGGGTTCAAGTTCATCAGTTTAGTTAAGCAGCCACTCTTCAAGCAGAGGGCACAAAAATGAAAAGGTTTGGAAAAGCATGTTTAGTTCAGCAGGGCATAATTCTGTTTCTAAATGGCGCCCCTCCTTATGCATACCTTAAATCCGCATCTCACTGCTCTGCATTTCTTCATTTGTGTCTCTCTTCAAGCTCTGAATTCATTATATGGAGTAGTGTAAATCAATAGTAAATGCTAACCGCCCACTCTGTACTCGGTTACGCAATCTCACATACCGTGTACACAGAGACAAAAAGGGAAAAAGCACACACAGGCTTTACATTCAAAAGCTCTTGCATAATTTTGCTTTTCTACAGCCAAAAAAAAAAAAAAAAAAAAAGGAAATAACAGATGGGGAGACTTGCAGTTATTTTCCCTTTTCTCAGACTGTACAGAGGGGAGTTAGTCTAACATCCATGGTCATTTCTAATTGCCCTGTGCTGCAGATAAGTAAGGCAGACTTGCTTGTGCTTTAAAATACGATTTTTTTCCTGCTTCCATGATGTGGTGCACTTTTCAGGTAATATGAGAAAACCTATTATAAAGTGTTTAAGGCTGAATTGGTTTTTTGTTTAGTCTTAATGGAAAAAGGAAAAGAAGAACCTCGCTGTAACTACTCGATACATGTTACAAAGCGAAAAAGGGATGGAGGAGTAAGGGAGGCTGGATTGAATTCTCTGGTGTGGTTTTGTGTGTGTGTGTGTGTGTGTGTGTGTGTTAGGTTATTTTTTAATCTTTTTTTCCTTTCTGAAAAGCAAAATATCTCTCAATGTAATATTTATGTAAAAAGCCAGTTATGTAACTCTCGCCTGCCTTTCGCTTTTGTTACCTCTCTGGACTGTGCAGCTCTACTGTTTTTCCTCACGACAGATTGTATTAAAACCTGCAAATCCTGATGAAAGGAAAGAACAACTGGGTGCCCACAGCACAGACTTTAATTTCGAGCCTTTTTAAGGACTTCAGGCTGGAAGACAATGGATCTATTTAAGATCTGTTTTTGGCTGGAGGAATTCTTATTGAGTATTTTCCTGTCACAGTGCGCTCTGGAACATCCGTGGCTTCTGCACAGTGTTTCTGTCTCTCTCCTCCTCTCTCTTCTCCCCACCCCTCCAGCCCTCCCCACCCCCCCAAAACTTTGAATGTATACAATGAAAGCTTTTTCCCTTTCCTCTCCTGACCTTAATGGAAGAGTAACATCAGTCTCTATGTAACAGCAACAAGTGCAGAAGCACAGTGAAATTTTAGGTTACTCTGAACTTTATTTATTCATTTTTATTTCATTTAAGAGATTGATGTTCACAGAGATCCAGAAATTCTTTTGATGAGGATTGGTTGAGATAATTTACTCTGCCAAAAGCAAGCAAAAGATCTTTGCTAAAAGACTAAAAAAATAGGGGTTTGTGGGGTTCAAAAAGGGGAAGAAAAGGGCCAATACTAAGAAAAGTTCATACTTTTTGATCACAGGAAGACATTTTTCCTGTACTTACTGCAGCCAGTTTATCCCTAGTTGTATCCTCTGAGGATCTGACCTGTTTGTGGTTGTGAGCATTGTGTTGGGGTTTGTTTTCTTTTGCCCTTTACAAATCATTCTTGTCTGTGTGCACATTCTTGGACAGATTCTTCCCTCGCGTAATGCTGCTAATTCTGTTGATATTGTGTCAGGAGTCTGTTAGGTCAGTTATAAAGTTATAGGGCTCAATTCTCAGTTATTTTAAAGTATTTTTCGGGCATTGGAAAATAGTCATAAAATGAGCCTGAATGTGAATTATACCCACTTCAGGTATAACAGAAAAAATAGTTAAAGCTGACATCTTCCAACAGTGATCTCTGAGACAAACTTTTGTGAAAATAGAAAGGGGAATATTTTAAGCTCTATAAGTATATTATAAGTTGTATAGCTCAGCAAATTGCTGGAGAGTACATATATATTCAAAAGTATATTGGAACACCTGGATTTCTTGCCTGATTCTGAAACCAGACCTTGTTTTGGCTCTGGGCAACAAAAACAACTTCTACCTCCATTTCTGTCTCCATGCAGAATCTCCTAGGGATTATAGTAGTATATACTATTTATTGTGCCCTACAGAAATATTCTAAAGGTATTTTATTAATGTTTATAAAGTGGATTTAAATACAAAAGAAGGAGGTGTTGAAATAATTTGGAGAGGTTAAGAAACCATTTAAACTTCCGGATGGTGTTGCCACAAAGACTAAATTGTGGGCACCAATCATAGATGAATTTTAGCTGGAAATCGTCATCAGAGGATTAAATTCCAGAAGACCATCCTATAGGAATCGCAGAACCTGGAAACCTATGTAGTTGTAAGATGCAGCTGAATCAATGTATCTGTAGCGGTTTATGACATGGTTGCATGCAGCAGAGGAGAATAACCTCCTTAAAATCCTTTATCCTAGTGTCCCTAATAGCTGTCAAGCCTTTATGGAATGCTTGGAAAATGTGGACTGTATAGCTTTACAGAGTACATGATAAATAATGATTCCAGAATTTAAATTAATCAAAAGAGTAATCATATGTCCTTGGATGAAAATTACTTTCTGCCTGTCTTCTCAGACTTCTGGACTGTAAGTTTTTTGTGTGTGATAATTACAATAGAAGACTTATTTGGGATATGTGTACAAAAGCTGACAACTTTTAACAGTACACAAGGCAATTTCCCTCTAAAAGGCATTTGCATACTTTTCAGTTACTGAGAAGTTTCTTTATGTGTCACTAGGTTACTTCTAACTTCCCAAGTTTTAAATCCTCAGCTTTGCTTTACTTTGCTTTGTTTATGTGGAGCTGTAACAAGGCACTAGCCTTTCTTAGTGGTCAAGCACACATTTAATTTTTTTCTAAGTATTTACAAATTAAACAAGAAGAAAAACCTTGTAAATTCCTCATGATAGAAGTCTGGTTATATACATGCACCTGAACAGCCACCAGAATGATAGAATTTTGTGTTTTGTGCAGAATGGAAACCAAATTTTAATTTATGGAGGAGAGGGTGATTTGACTTGACCAGATGCTAGACATGCAGCCTGTGAAACTTCTGTCTTCTTAAATTCATAAGCAAAATAGGCAAAAGTGATGAGTTTGAACAGTTTCTACAATGGGATGTTAATATTCAGCTTTGATGAATAAGGCTTCAATTCAGAACTTTAAAAGACTCTGGTATTTTATTTTTAAACATAAGCTGTTTTACTCCTGCCACTGAAGATTTGTGCCTTAGTTTTCTTAAATTCAAGTTTGTTATTTTAGAGAAAAGGTTAAATGTGAACCCTAAAGGTTAAAAACACCAGCAAAAAATAAGAGAACTCTGCATTAATTTTTATTGTTAACCTTTATTATTTTTCTTCCCTGGCACGTGCGTGGGGTTGGGTATATTGGAAAAATAGCCTGCTAATATGACTTCGCTGTATCCAGCGTTGTGCTGAATTAGCTACAGTAGTCTTTTTTAAATCTAGTGATTATTCTGCAAGGTTTCCTCCCTCCCTCCCTTCCTCAGAACAGTGGGTTTTGCAACTCTGACACTTTGGTTGAAGTTTAGGACAATTTTGTGACCTTCACTATCAGTAATTCACAGCTAGTGCTTTCAATAGTTTCACGGGTCTTTTTGACTTATAGAGGTCTGTAAGAAATGAAGCAAGAAGCGATATATTTAGAGTAGTTGTAACAAAATTATCAGGCCCAGCTGCCCTGAATGTACACTGAATGTACTCCTCCTTTTCAAAAATATTATCTTCCACATTTGGAAGTGAAGCAGAGGGTTCATTTTTCCCATCTGAGAATCTGTATATTCTGGTCATTGCTGTTAAGTCCAATGTATGTGGGAGGGCCGTGACACTCGCTGGGAAAGGTCACTGAAGTCTGGTGGTGTAGAGCTGTCAGGATGGGTGCAGTGCTTAGAGCAGGATTGACACCTGCCTATTCTGAGCTCTTTCTTCTTCTCAGTGGTTAATATTTTCCTGTTGTCACTAAATGAAGCGGGCTGTGTTTGGACAGAGCGCCTACATCAGTATGAGCCCCGCAAGAGGACGCACCAGGCAGTCTGTCATACCCGCCTGGGGAAGGTGCACATCCTCATTTGCTGGTGGGTTTGCTTCCTGGGTGTCTGCTGACTACTGAGTGCTGTTGGCCAGGATAGGAAGGGTGGATAAGCTGTCTTCAATTTATCAAATTGTCCGATTAAAACTAGCTCTTTAGGAAGTGACCTTAACACCTGTAGTAAAAGAGAGCAAGGAACTAGACTTGATAATCTGGAAAGTGTGCTTGAGGGTAAGATCTTGTAAGAAACTAACTGTAAACAGTTCAGTTTCCATGGGGACTGAGTTTGGGGTATTATTTCATAATTTTGACTGAAGAAACCTCTGACTTATTTGGCTTTTAGGATGCATGATGAAACTCACCCCTTTAGGGAAGTTCTTGCAGAGACAAGATAGAAGCCTGTATAAGCAGCAGAGAGGATTGTTCACTCCGAGGTTTTGCTGATTTATTTGTGACTGGTTGCAGCAAAATAGAGGGACTCACTGCTTTGACTGTACTATGAACAAGAGAAAAACACACTCAGTTGATCATGTTTTAAATCAAAACAAATAACAACACTCTTCATGGAAAGACTGTGGAAAGGTATTAACAGAGAACAGTGCAAAAAACCACATGAAACCATCTTTGTCCGTAGTTTCCACTACATATATTTCTCAAGCTGTTTTTCTGCTTACAGTTTTTATTAAATATCCTGGTTGCCTTCAGCCCCTTACATGATTAAAAAAATACCCCAAAACAAAAGTTTCAATCTCGTCTTCTGGGATCTGTCTAAATATACATTTCTGACTAAAAAGTGTCAGTCGCCACTGAGGCTGGAAAGGGTCTGTTCTGCTGTGAGGAAGGGAGGGGCAGATCCATAATGGTTGTTCGGGCTGTCGTGTTTCTGAGAATCAGCTGTTTTTTCTTTATACTGCAAAGATTAAACAAAGAATGTTAAACATTTCCCAGTTTAGCATTTATAATGGAAAGCGGCTGTAGGGCCACAGCTCTCTGCTGCAAGGGCAGGCGTTCATCTTAGTATGTGCTTAAAAAGGCTTTTATTTTCTTTGAAGGCCTATCCATTCCTCTCCCAGCCCGGCTGCTCTGCTTTGCAGTCAGGTGGAGGCAGCTTTAAATTTTTACTTTCGTTTAAGTAGGAGCTAATTTACTTTTGGAAATGAAAGTTAAAGCAGCTCAGCCATCTGCAAAGTGGAAGAGAAAGCAGTGGGTTTCTTTACCTTTTCAAATTTCTACATTTCTATTTCACATGAACAGGCAAGCAAAAATTACCTTCCTGAGCTCCTATTAGTAATAATATGTCGTATTAATGATCTAATGTCTTAGCTTCAACTCTTCATCGCAGTTTCTAAAAGATACCTGTTGGCTGTGTGCAGTCTTCTTTATACTTGCATCCAGCTCAGGAGCTTTGAAGTAAAAAGTTATAGTCTTGAGTGCAGCTGAACCACATTTTTTGACCTACTCACAGCGCAGCTTTTTCCGTAGCATTTCACTGGTGTTTACGTGGAGCACTGTGACTTTCTGTTTCTCATAGTAAAGGCATATAACGCTTAAGGGTGACTGGTAGATGAAAAAAAAAAGGGAGGAGTGGAGGGGCAGCATTTTGCTATTCTGGTGTTATATACACTTCTACTGTGGCTGTTTATCAGCCTTTCTTATTTTTTAGTTTTACTCGAGAAGGTTGTAAAGGAGACAAATACATTGTTCAAGCTTTCTTAGTTGAAGCTGAGGATAATTTCAGTTTTATGCAAATATATATTTTATTCCCTATCAGAATGAAATAAGCGTTAATACAATTAGTTTTTTAACAGAGCAGCTAAAAATGTCCTTTGCCTGCCGCTCCATTGGCTAGTTTTCAGAAATTCAGTAGTTCACTGTCATCACATGTGTACAAGATCTAAACATCTTATATAATTAAAACAGTTTCAGCAAAAAAAAATATTTCTGGTTTCTTGTATAAATTGTAAGCGCTATAAAGAAATCAGATACCCATTTTCTGCCTTTTCCAGCCTGCCTGCAAGTAGGTTTTGTTTAAACAAAATAGCCTTGCACTCAGAGCTCAGAAACATTTGTGTATTATTTTGGTATCTACATGACTAATTTTATTGGCCTCTTATAGAAGCTTAGATATGTTTGCCCACCTTTTTGTTTCTTAAGGAAAGTTTTTTACAATTTATTATTTGGAGTAAGTCAAAGTTTGAGTTTAAAAAGTACTTCAATGTTCTTATGATTGCATTTCTTACAGAATGTTGGAATTTTTGGACTGTGCATCTGTTTAGGCACGTGGAGAAAGACAAGACTGAGATCATGTAAGTCATGAAACTGAGAGTGAATAATCCATACTTGGTTCTCTCACCATTTTTACAATTTATACCCAGATGCAAGTAATAAGCCAAAAAGAAAAAAAATTTAGTTAGCTTTTATTTTTAAAGTGATTAATGAAAAGCAAAGTTCAAATGAGGCCACAAATCCTGGTGGTGTACAATGGGTTGATTTATTTTGTAAATAGACCATGGATAATTAACCATAAAACAAAACTTTTTTTTTGAAACTTGCATAATGACACTGGTTTCTTTTAGTTACTGCGAGTTGCACAGAGGAATAACGACTTATTCACAACTGGTTGCAACTGGTTACAGCCAAGAAAGGAAAAATCCCAGAGCAGCTAGAGGAAAAAGACTTAAAACCCTGCTACACTTGCAGTGTTTTACTAAGGCATTTACTAATGGCTACAGAATAGGCAAAGCTACACTTAAACAATAACAGCAGAAGAGTAGGTATGTACATACACTAATGATGCTTGCCATGTTATCTCCTGATTTGGTTTAAACCCCACATGCAAAAGAAAGCCCCTGCAGCTGGCCTTACAGTCCACAATTTTGTATTGACTTTTAAATAGCATTAGTTTATGCTTTGTTACAAGCTTCCATGATGCCTGTATCTTACTACTCTGGCACTGGGGGAAGAGTCCTCTGGGTAGTCAAAATACTCTGAGTTGCTGCCAAGTCCTCTTGTGAGCCAGAGAGTGATGGTAGTTTTTCAGATACATGATATGCAAAAACTGCCTGCCCGACGTCCCCCAAATTTGTCTCTTTATATTCCACAATCATCTGTGGAAGGGATCTCTGATGCCCAAGAAGGAGAAGGTCCAATTTGTTGTGAAAGTACTTTCACTACTAATTAAAACTACCAGCTGGGATTACAGCCCTAGAGACTGTAAATAAACTAGAGCATGAGATGTTCAGATGACAATATGGCCACTTTTGTGGGGGTTTGTACTAGTTGCCTGTACTCAGATTTGCTCATCTCATGCCTGCTTATTAGAGTGAAGAGAGAGTTTATGTAGGTAACAGTTGAGATACAAGAGGCTGGATTTGCCACATCGACACTGTCTTTATGGACACCTTAGCTTGCTCTCACATGCCACACTGTGCCTTAAAATACTTTCATCCATCTATGTAAGTTCTGCAGTTCATATGGAGCTAAACCATGATCACGCTGTGTTCACGCGAGTTGGCTATTGTTACAGCTGTACTGTGCTTCACAGACAGTGACTAAGGTATTTGCAAAAAGCCCCCCTCATTCCCAGTGATAGTCTGTGTAGGCAAAGTAAAAATGCTTAAAATCAGCCTAGTTTTACATGCCTTGAACCAGCTTTATCAGAACACTGTTAGAGACTGATTTTGGCAAGGGTCCTCTGTCCTGAACTCATTTGTACACACACGATTTCTTCTGCAAATTTAGAGTATTTATTTGTCAGCTATGTACCACAGAGAGTGATCAGAGAAGTAGATCGTTAATGTCAGACTGTCAGCTGCTATCTGCATGAGCTTCATGTAGGTAATGGTATATAAAGATTGTGTGTTGTTAATCCAGATCTCAGTTGCGAGACAGGGCCTTAGATCAACTCTTTAAACCCGTAACCAGAGAGCCACTGAGTTCCCACTATGTTACTGGCACTAGTAACTACAGCACATGGGCTGATGCTTACAATCCTTTTCTAGGCCAAAGAGATGAGTTAAAATACTTAACTTTGAGCAAGAGGCTTCAGTTGTGGGTGGGAGTCACACTGGGGGCAACATAAGCACTGTACTTTCCAATGACATTGCAGTGAAGACAAGACCCCCAAAAGAAGTTAACTCTCCAAGGCTCAATACAGTCTTTGGCTTCTCTTCAGGTCCTGTTGGAAGGGAAGCCAGATAGGGTCCACTGTGGTAGTGCTAACTGGATGTGTCTGTCCTGTGAGGTCTCCCTTGAAACTGCTCTTTGTCAGGCTTTTGCTTCTGTGAAGTGTGGCAGTATGGAATCTGCTATGTACTGTTTATAAATTAGAATTTGATTTTGTTGACTAACTGAATCCTGTATCTTGTGACAGTCTTTTTCTGTGCTCTGCATCATGCCAAAGAGACAGGGGAGTGGTGTTGGCATATCTTTGTATGAATAGGTCTGTCATTAAATATTTGAAATAGAAACATCTGAAATAGATCTTGTCTGAGAAGAACAATGGGGCAACTAGAGAAAGCCAGTTTTTTCCAAATTCACTTTTGGGGGATGGAGTTTTAAGCAAACAGAAAAATGAACAAAGAGACCAGGTATTAGTGCAGGGGCTGAAAAACAACAAACCCTGGGAGGCATGAAGGGACACAAGGAAAGTTGCAAGAGGAGACAAGAGGGATCCTTAGCAGAGGGAGGGTGGTTTTCATTTGTTTGTTTTAATAACTGAGACCAGCGAAGGGAAAGTGAAGTTGATAGTAGAAGATTGGGAGTCCCCCACTTGGAAGAGGCACTGTGTTTTGGAAAGAGAGACCTTTCACCTACTGTGGATCTAAGCCTGAGGATTATTCACTGCTGGCACTGAGGATTCTGAGGCATGCCCAGGGAGGTCATGGAAACCCCTTCCCTGGAGGTTTTCAAGACCCGCCTCAATGCAGTCCTGAATAATGTTCTCTAGGCAATCCTGCTTTAGCAGGGGAGTTGGACTATATGATATCTAGAGGTCCCTTCCAACTCTGAAATTCCATGATTCGGTGATCTGGGTATTTTCTGTTTTCTCTCATCTCTAAATACGGACCGGTTAAGCAATCTAGACATCCATAAATCCATGGGTCCTGATGGGATGCACCCGTGGGTGCTGAGGGAGAATTTAGGGAGCCAAGGTGCCAGCAGAATTCATTGCTGGGCCACTCTCCATCATCTTTGATAAGTCATGGGGAACGGGAAATGTACTGGAGAAAAGCAAATGTCACTCCAGTCTTCAAAAAGGGCAAGAAGGAGGACTCAGGTAACTATAGACCAGTCAGCGTCACCTCCATTCCAGGAAAGGTGATGGAACAACTTATCCTTGGCACTGTCCCTAGTCATATCAAGAGGGTCATAAGAGGCAGTCAGCATGGCTTCACCAAGGGGAAGTCATGCTTAACCAACCTGATAGCCTTTTATGAAGACATAACCTTGTGGATCGATGATGGTAAAGCAGTGGTTGTGGACTACCTTGATTGCAGTAAAGCATTTGGCACTGTCTTCCACAGTATCCTTGCAGCTAAACTGAGGAAGTGTGGTGGATTGTGAACTAGCTGAGGGATAGAAGCCAGAGAGTTGTGGTCAATGGGACAAAGTCTAGTTGGAGGCCTGTATCTAGTGGAGTCCCTCAGGGATCGGTACTGGGACCAGTGCTATTCAATATATTCATCAATGGCTTGGATGAGGGAGTAGAGTGCGCTATCAGCAAGTTTGCTGATGACACCAAACTGGGAGGAGTGGCTGACACGCCCGAAGGCCATGCTGCCGTCCAGCGAGACCTGGAGAGGCTGGAGAGTTGGGCAGGGAGAAATTTAATGAAATATAACAAGGGCAAGTGTAGAGTCTTGCATCTGGCAACAACTCCAGGTACCAGTCTGGTTGGGAACTGACCTTTTGGAGAGAAATGTAGGGGAAAGGGACCTGGGGGTCATGGTGGACAGCAAGATGACCATGAGCCAGCACTGTGCCCTTGTGGCCAAGAAAGCCAATAGCATCCTGGGGTTTATTAGAAGGGGTGTGGTTAGTAGGTCGAGAGAGGTTCTCTTCCCCCTCTACTCTGCCCGGGTGAGACCCCATCTGGAATATTGTGTCCAGTTCTGGGCCCCTCAGTTCGAGAAGGACAGGGAGCTACTTGAGAGAGTTCAGCGCAGAGCCACAAAGATGATTAAGGGAGTGGAGCAACTCCCAAAAGAGGGAAGGCTGAGAGAGCTCGCTCTCTTTAGCTTGGAGGAGTCTGAGGGGTGACTTCATTAATGTTTGTAAATATGTAAAGGGTGAGTGCCAGGAGGATGGAGCCAGGCTCTTCTCAGTGACATCCAATGATAGGACAAGGGGCAATGGGTGCAAGCTGGAACAGAGGAGGTTCCACTTAAATATGAGGAAAAACGTCTTCACAGTGAGGGTGACAGAGCACTGGAACAGGCTGCCCAGAGAGGTTGTGGAGTCTCCTTCTCTGGAGATGTTCAAAACCCACCTGAACACGTTCCTGTGTGACCTGATGTAGGTGTTCCTGCTCTGGCAGGCAGATTGGACTAGATGATCTTTCAAGGTCCCTTCCAATCCCTGTGATTCTGTGTGAAGAGTGAGGGAGTCTCTGAAATCTTACTGCTAGGACGGGAATACAGAGAGCCTTAGCTAAAGGCACATGAAAGATAGAGAATGTTCAACTCCTTTCAGATTTTGGAAGTTGTCAGCACATGGGACCAGTAGACAGAACACAGATTGAACATTCTGCTTGGTGTGCAGCAGGAAAAGCTCCATTAGATGTAATTGTAGTTCAGGCTTTTGAAAAAGCTTTGTATTTCTCTTATATGGTAATGACTTATTTGTAAAGATATGCAATCCAAACTCCTTTAATTTTGGCCAGCCTACCTCTTCCCAGATGCCTCCCTGCCCCTGATCACCCTCCCCAAATCTAATGCTTTGAAAAACTCACAGGGAGGTAATCCTAACAATTCTTCCTTAGACTTTCCTCATCTCCGCTTTGTGAAGCATGGCATCCAATGTTGTAGTAAGTAGGTTCAAGTTCCAGTTGGAATGTGCTTTCTTGGGGCACTAAGCAGTACGGTTGTTTGAATTCTTGGACTTCTGCTGTGAGCACTGCATTCAGAAATTTGCTTTATTAGAAAAATTATTTGGTTCTTCCTGAGATTCTGTCCATGTTACAGAAAACCCTTCACCAAATGGCCTGGGTGACAACCACTTCTCATAAGCATCTTAGCCCTGAAACAGCCAGGGGTTGGCAATCACTGTGAATGATGTACTCTTGCAGTTAAAGGCCTAGCTATACTTCAGCTGTCCTTCTGGTCATCCTAAGTGATTTCTTTCATACATTGGCAGCCTTGCTGCTGCCTGATCTAGATGAAATCCCTGAATTCTTCCTGGTTTAGGCCAGGATTTGTCTCACTGCTTCAGTCAAGCTTCACATAACTTTATGGTATTTTGCATTTTATTCATTTAGAAATCTATGAGCAGTGATCAAGAGCCTTATTTGCAGGTAAACCAAATGGTTACAGAAAAAGGAATTCGATGTTAAACATCTTATTAATTTCAACTGCTCTTAAATTTCTCTACAGTTATGTTTAAGATTGAAGGGCCAGAGCAGAAGCAACTTGTACTCCCCCCACTTCTCACTCCAGATTCTTCCATAGGACTCTCTGTGACTTTCAGACTACTGCTTTATGCTGCTTAGAACTGGTTTTGATACTTCCCCAAATGGCAAAAGCCATTAAGGGTACTTGACCCAACAAGACGTGTGTTAGTTGTTATATAAATGATTGTCTGAAAAAGCCTCTTACCTTTCGTACATCAGTAACCTCTACAGGTTCTTGGACAAGAACAACATACCAACTCGATTATTAATAGTGATTAGATTGTCACTGATATATTGATAGTATTGCACAGGTGTTACAAGCGTCTGAGGCTTACTAAAGTATACTGAAGGGCGGGACTAGAAGCATTAAAAAAAAAACAACGTAGTGATATTCTCTTCTTGTGGAAATAATGGTGGTTTAAAAAAATACTCCAGTGTTCTTATTTATTTTCATTATTCCTATTTTGCAGATAAAGCTTTTTGGCATTTCTGGAAAATAAATGCTTTTGTTTCAAACTTTTCTTTCAAAAATGTATTCTATGTTCTAATATAAAATTTAAATCAAAACTGAAAGTAAACATCAAAACTAAATTATTTTGTCAAAATAGAACATCCGGTTGATTGAAATTATTTTTTATTTTTGTTTCACGGCCAACTTTGCAATGCATTGCTTAATTCAACTGTGAAATAAAAGCAAATTTCAAAGTCTGTAGCTATCCTGTAAAGCATGAACGTTGGGTTGTGCTTGGACTCTTCTGGGAGGCGCTTAGGGGAGTGCTTCATCAGAATTCTACTCCATGTGTTTTAAAAAAGCTATGAAATCTATCATATTAAATCAACATAAAAAGTAAAATGTCTCAGGACCATTAGAACCTTAGGTTTTCTTGTTTTGTTGAAATAATGGCACTTTTGTCCCTGTAATAGTTAATTTGTTTTTGCAACTGTATGTAGATCGCCCCTGGAAATATATTCTGTGTTTCTACTCAGCAAATTGGGAAGCCTTTGATACCATTTTAGCTCTCCTGGCTTCCTTCTCTGTGGGCTGGTCATGGACCAAACCTTTCAAATTCTGGGTGCTGATCTTGGTGCAATTGCTTGCAAAGTCAGCAAACAGTTGAATGTAATATGGTGTGAGTGTAAAGCCTATAAAGTTAATATTAGTGTGTTCACTACCATTTGTTTCTTCTTAGATGTGATTTAAAAGGGACCTTCCCTTAGTAGAGCACTTTCCTGTTACTGCTTTGAGTCTTTCCTTGCCCTGTATAACACTCCAAACATTCTCTTTTTCTTCCTAATATACTGGATGCTTTTTCCTCTCCATTCGCCTGTAGGATCTGTGTACCTAAATAGGCACGTTCCTCTGGGAGGAGTCTTGTCATGGCCACAATATGGTTTATGCCTTGGAGGCATATTTCTTTAGATTATGTTTTTGGCTAAGTTTAAATTCTTTGAGATGGGCCTAAATCCATCTCAGTGGGAGCACCCTACAAAAGAAAACCATGAAATTAAGTGGGATATTTTGGACAAGTAGGGCAAGGGTGAAGATTAAAAGCAAAGATTATAGTTGAGAATTGCTCTGTTGCTGGAAAATGTGAAGCACCTGACCTCATCTCAAGAGTGTGATATTTTTCAACAAGTCTGAGATACCTTGGTTATTCAGATCTGGCTTCCTTAAATTTGACTAAATACAACAATGTCATATTCTTTAAGAATATCAGCATTGCTACTTTTGTAAGTCAGGGATAAAGCAGTCAACATCTGATTATCCATTCAGAGGAAATTGTGGCTCTGCAAACTTTGGCGTTCTCACTCCGGTCGTATGTAATCACAAAACGACACAGGAATACAAATGGAAAAGCTTTTCCATTTGTTAGACCACCTAACGTTTTGTTTCTAGCTTTTGAACCTGGAAAGGAGTATATTTGCTTGTAAATAAGTATGTATTTGGACAATAGTGTAGATTGTTTAGTATTTCCCAGTTACAGGCCTGTGACAAGACAGGCAGGAAGATATGCTTTGTCCCAACAGCTGTCTCTTGTATTCTGATTAGATATTTTTTTTTTCACGTGACTAAGCATGTAACCTGCTGTATCAGTATAAATTGAATTTAGTCTTAAGAAGGCTGATTTAATGTGAAGAAAATATTGCACTGATCTTGGATATGAAGAGCTAGAATATTGATGTGTTTAGGTCCTAAAAATATAAAAATAAAAACTCCTCCACCTCAGAGCTCTATAAATAAATAAATAGCTTATGTTGTGGACAAAGTCACAGTATTTCCTGCATGCTAGTGGAGCAGCACGCACCAAAAAGATAATAATATAAGCAGTAAAATATCCCAAGCAAACAGAAAGCATCTGTAGATCTTTCCTAGCTGCCTAATATCATTGGGATGGTTGTTGTTAGCTTACAGCACCATTAATGCTTTGCAAATGTATATGTGCATGCTGAGGGTTGGCCAGGAGTTGAACTGTCTTTATAATGGTTATATTCAATTGCCGCATTGTGCCTGAATGCCTACAGACATGTAAGGGGACAGGAAAGGTACTCAAGAAGCTAGTAGACCATGTAGGATCTGGTCTACCAGCTCTCGTCACAGGAGAATGTAAGGTGCTATAAATGGGATGTAAAGAAGCATTTGTAAAGGTGTTTGGAGAAATCCTAGGATGTAGCTGAAGTTTTTGTTAGTTGGTGTTCCAGGATTGATAGCCCATGGCCCTTTTGTTGTGCTGCTGCCTTTAATTAATGCTACATCAAGCTCAGAGATAAAATTAACTGAAAAGATCGGTATTACTAAAAACTTTTAGCAAATGTAAAGAGAAAGCCATTCTGCCTCCTCTTTTCATTCCATACCTTTTATTTCCTTCGCTATTTGTAATAGTTGAATGCTGATACATGTTTCAGCCATCACTTCTAAGCCTTCACTTCTACCTGATACTCACTTGCCAGTCTGTCTTCAGAAAATCAAAGCCATTTCTGCAGGGTATGGGAGTGAAGATTCTGGGATGTTGACTGGAAGTATGACTGTGTGGTTTTCAGATTATCTGTGTTTTGCTGTGTATAGCATTTCTTGTAGAAAAAAAATGAAGTTTCCTTGTAACGTGTGTCGAACCTGATCTTAAATTTTCTCCTTGGCCTTAGCCGGCTGGGGATCAAGTCTGTATTGGAAATTCTCCACTTAGACTGGAGGATGCAATCAGAATCCATGACTGTCATCCAAGCTATTGCAATCCATGACTGTCATCCAAGGTACTGCCCAAAATCAACATGGGCAGTACAGCTGCTCTGACTGCAGATACAGAAATCAGAAAAATTCTGATATTACCTTAATATTAAATGTTACTTGAAGAAATTCCCTCTTGGAATATGAGTTTTGGAAACCCTGAGATTTCCTGATCTGCCTCTTTATCTCTCCTTACCATCTCTAGAGGTAAATGGGCCATTTTGCTGCAAAATAGAGAGTGTAAGCATTAATCTGAATTGGTTCCTAATAGGAGGGTGCTGGTAACAAAGGTAATAGAGCCTAAGAAGGCAGGCCCTCTTTCAAGAATCAATGGTCTTCAGGTCAAGAAGTGAGAGACTTTCCCAAAAGTTTATTTTACATTAGTATGTCACGGATTGCAGCACTAGCAAAAGGATTATCTTTTACAGATCCCAACAGTCTGATGTCACTAGAGATCCTACTTCACATAGTGTTGCTTCAAGTTGTAGTTCCTGGGCAAAAGAGATGAGTTTATCCCACCATGGCTCCACAAAACCATTAGCAGCACAGCAGACCTAGAACTGGCTCATCCCTTCTCTGCTGTGCATTCAGGTTAATTTTGGATCCCCTTTTCAGATTAAACTGTTTAATGGTGCTGCACTGCAAGCTGCAGAAGTTGTTGATTTCTATCTCAGGATGACACATTCCACAGTATATTCTTTAATTCCTACTTCTATAGAAGTTTGTAAAGTATCTTAGCTTACAGGTTTCTAATATTTAGTGAGAAATCAATTTGAGAATAAGGTCGTTCAGTAAAGAGCCTGTTGCAAGTCCTTTGATCCTTACATTGTAGAAGAACATAGGATTTTTGTGATTGAAAGTTCTGATATAGTTATGAGATAGCTGTATTTATGGGAAAATCTTGATATGATCTGGCTGTTATGTGGGGCGTTTAAGAGATCCTGAAATATCTTTAAAGAAAGATGAAACAACGAGAAGCTGCTTACCTCATGACATAATAAGGCAAAATAAGGTCATATAAAAAGTCATGGTTGCAACTCCAGCAACAGAGTTGAATAAATTATTTGCAACAAATAATTTCATTGCCAAATTTAGCTTTTCTTGTCCTATCAAATATCCACAAGTTGATCAGTCTCTTTGATTCAGGAATTGTTGGAATTTATATGATGACTACCTTCAAAACTTATACTCTATGGACTCTCTGTAGGTGGAGGCGAAAGAGGTATGGCTGTGGTTTTAATGCTATTTGCAAAATCCTGTTCTGTAATTTTCCTCTCTGGCATCCATTTTGTAAATTTGCATTACATAGCACTAAGCACAGTTTTGATGAAAGAGGGTGACAAGTTTAGTCTTCATATAAAAAGAGGTAATTTTTACTGGAGAGGAGGCTTCACACAGGTTTGTGAATCCTCACACATTCTTCACATTTACATTTATTTTATTAACCCTCTGAAATAGTAAAACATGAGGAACAAAAAGGGATAAAGGGGACCGGGATGCAGCATGGGTGAAGTGGGGAATGAGGTGTGATTATTTCACAAGTGCACTGATTCAGAAGATCAGTGGGAAGCTACATGCTTCTGTTCACTACACACAAGAGCAGAAATATGTCAGAAGTTGCTGCTGGTAGTGCTGCTTTCATGAAGGGAGAATGGCATTCACTTCCCGGCCACCAGAGAGTGGAGGAAAGACGGAGAGCCACAGACATCTGTTACTGTCTTTGCTTACCTACCCCTGTTTCTGGAGGTTCAGCAGTAGGACTTGAAAAGTGCATGTGACAGTCATTGTTTTTGACCGTATTTTACAATGTTCTACTGACTTTAAAGAGCCCAAATTTGGACCTCTGTAATTTAACCAACGATATACACAGAACACTCAGAGTGAAAAGGCTGGGAACCAAACTCAGTTCCTGGTTGCCTGCCTATTATTTAGTACGTATCTGATTTGAAATCTGGTTTCTGCATACCCTTGCGTGCATATTCTTTGGCACATGTGCTTCTTGCCGTTATGGGGCAGATCCCATAGATTTTCTGCGTCATTAGTAGAGAGCCAGTTATTAAAAAAAAAAAGCTTATTTGCCTGAGCTGTTAAGATTTTTTTCTCACAGTTCTGCCTGTGGCGCCTGTCACTAGCAGTCAAATAAGGACAATTTTACCATTCTCTCCTGCTGCTCTAATTTTTTTTTTCAGTGCCAGTACATGTATTTGTTATTCTTTATAACTCCCTTTGAAGTTGGGAATCCAAGGGGAATCTAAAACCGACCAGATGTTTCTGCTGCTGGAGACAGAGAAGACAGCAAGGATAAAGTTTAACTGAAACTTAGCTCTCTACAAAACCCAGTACAGTGAGAATTCTTCCTCAGATAGTTGTATTTATTATTTATATTTGCACTTGCCATCCTGGGTAGGTGATACCTCAAGTCATCTTGCCCAGGAGGAAAATGGTTGATTTATCCAAGTAAATAGTGTATCAGCAGCTGCCTGCGTTCGTTTCCCTTATGGGGTTTCAGTTCCATTACACTGCATATTTCCCACCCACACTCTTCATACAGTATTTCATGTTGAGGAAAATCATTCCCATCTCTGTAACTTCAGAGGACAGATATGTCGAACCATCCAGAGGGAGGGCAGTGCAACTTGTGTGTGCGTGGGGAGGGGTGATGTACTTGAGAAGGTACTGGCTGGAAAACAGTACAATGTTTTAACTCCTTCTTTTGTCGCGGCTGAAAGATGAGAGAGAGGAGTAGAAGCCGGCATGGGAGACTGGCTATGGGAAGAAGGGGACATGCTAACCTCTTAGAGGTGGGGGTAAGAAGTCTCTCAGGTGGGAAAGGACAAGAAGAAATGCTGTTACTGACTTCTGAGTTCAAGTTAGATGCTTTTGAAGATGCAAGACAAGAAAAAAACCAGCAAGAAAATTCTTTTTAAAATAGTCTATGATATGAAATGCATTAGGAAGCCCCATGGGATGCCTGTGTCCAAATTGTGCCGTGACAGATCTGGCTGGCCTGCATCTGCAGTCATGGCCCCAAGGGAAATCAGTGCATGGTTAGACCTCACAGAGGTGCGAATGTAAAGGCAGCAAACAGAGCAAGGCCTTGGTCTCTGTCTACCTTAGGCACGGCTTAAGCTAAAGTTTGGATCCACTTCCAAATTTTAATCACCCCAGATTTACAGAGTGCTTCTGCCAAGAGATCTCATCTAAGTTTATGGGACTGTCTGTCACACCCATACATAGCTGTTGAGCATGTCGATCCCTTTCAGCCAAGTCGGAAAGAAATGAAACGAGAATTCATTTTCTACAAAACGGGTATGTAAGGAGAGGAGAAAAACTCAAATTAGTGCCCCTGCTGAGGGAAAGACAAGCAGAACTTATCAGCTAAGCATGTTCAGTGAGGACAGCTGGCTGGCCAACACAGGCTTTGCTCCAGAAGAGCCACGGCACATGCTGTCTTTTGCTCACTGAGAATTTTATCTTTGTTGTGGGAGAGGAGACCTACGATAATTGTACTCGTATTGTGTAGCGCTTGCAGGCTCTGATCGCAAATCTGTAGGAAGACAGACTTAATCGGTATTCGTTTCATGTCTGAGCTGTTTTGTTTTCTTTAAAGTCTGTCCCCTTTTCTGGTTGGTAAGTCAAGGTGCATCTCTGGCTGATAGTGTTTTCCCTTTTGTCTCTGCTGTGGGGTTACAGCAGCTTTTCCCCAATTTTTCTCTCCATGGATGCACTTTATCGTTTCACACCAAATCTCGCTGTTTTTGAACTCTCGATGTCATAGCCACCGTAATTGAGAAATAGTATTGGGCTCTGCTGAAGTTACTCTTTAATTGGCCAGATGGATCGCTAACGCCTTCACTGAGGCAGTGTCCTCCATCATTAGCTGTTGGAGTTGCCTCCTAATATTGCAAGGCCCTGCACACCACCCTAATTTGTTTTTAAACAGGAAAATCAAAACCTTGGTAATTATATAGAGGTTCTTAATAAACATTGGGTAAAAATGCATGCACTGTAACGAGCTCTTTTCAGAACAGCAAAAGGGAGCCGAGAAAGCAATTTGCCAGTGCCTACACTTACTTAAAGCTGATTTTCTGATTTTAAAATATATAAAGAAATCAGGTCCTGGGAACACTGGGTGATTTTGGGTGTCCTGTGAGATTTTGAGGAAAGATAAAAAGCAAAAAAAAAGAAAAAGCAGTCACGTGTTTTCATTTTACATTTTTAGGACTTGGATTTCCCAGCTCTATGATAAAGGAAAACAGGTTAAAATCAGAGTTTTGAACCTACATATTTTCTCCTCTTCTTTATTTTTTTGTTAAGGCTTTGAGGCAGAGGGTATGAAAAGCATTTATATTGGTCTCTCTGCTGATGGAGCTTAACCTAATAATCCAGGACTTGGAACTGGGTGCTTCGATAAAAACACTTTCTGAGAGATTTTTCCATTCAAAACACCAGAAGAAGTTTTTTAATTGACAACATCAGAAATTAGTATCCTGCCAGGACTATGTTTCTTTGCACCTTATTACTCAGAACAAAAGATTAATATATACTCATTCCGAGCATGAGAGTTTTCAATATTTTTTTCCTAAATTAAACCAAAAATGAAGTGAAAGGGTTTACCACAGGATCATGAGAGTGAAAACAGGGGGAAAGTCCCAGTTCCATATCGGTTATTACTTTGTCCTAGTTTAAGCACTTGACTCTCTTCGGGTGATTGCTCCATTTTCTTGTTTTTTACAGTGTGCTAGATACTTTGAAATTTGCAGACTTATCTCAGTCTTTGAAATAAAGAAATCTCAGCTCTGAAAATGCCAAATTAAACTGATTCTGAGTTCCCCTTAATTGTGAGCAACTTCACGTACAGAAAAAGCAGCACCCCAATGTGGTTCCTCCCTGTTTGGCTTCAGTCTGAACTTCATCTCCTATCTTCTCCCAAGTGTAATGGGGCAAACTGAAAGACCAAAGCCCAAATATAGGAAGATAACACGGTTCACATTTAAAATATGGAGCTCGGGTCTGTGTGGACCCCACCTGCATTCCTAGCTTTTTGTATGTGTGTGTTCTTAAGACACTGTATTTGAAACGTATACAGGAAACTAAGCCTAGCTGAGAAGATTATAACTCGTAAACATTTTCCTGTGCATGTTTTCATAGAATGGCTTGAGGGCAGGGGGCAGGGCTGTGGATTTAAAAAATATTTTTATGCTTTTGTAACACAATCCATAGTCCATTTTAGATCTAGTTCTGATTAAACAAAGATATTAAAATGTGCCATAGAAGTTAGCAAATAATGAAATGTGTTCCTTAACATTGTGACACTTAACACTGCAAAGCAGACTGACCAAGTGGGAGAGGATACACCCTACTTTGCCTGGCGTCAGTTTGTGACTTTTTTCCATCTGCTGTGCAGTGGCTTTAAAGTTTATTTCTTGCGGCATTTGTAGTTGTCTTCTTCCATATAGGAGCACTGCAGGGAAGAATGTGCAGTGGAAAGGGCTGGTTCTGCAAACAGCAAGTGCAAGGACATGGCTTACCTGTTGTCTGTAACATACTCTCTCATACAGTCAAAAGGAATCGCTCTTTTATCTCTTGCAGCCTTGGGTATTCGAGTATAAGCAATGAGTCCAAACCAACAGGGAACTAGAGGGTAGATTGCACATCTGACTGTGAGAGTCATCATCGGGCCAAGTGCTCCATCAGGCCAGTTGGAAAAGCATCTCGTTACTCAGAGGTAGGGCTGGATTTATGTTCTGCCCAGCATGCTCATTTGGAGAGGGAGGATTAGATAGCCCATAATATAGCTATTGATACTCTTGAGCACTGAGGGGTCACTAGTCCCTTCTGTTGTGCAGAGAGTGTATGATTAGGGCAAAGACTTGGATGCAACCCCAGTAACCCCAAACTGGCTGAGCTATTCCAGCTAAGCAGCAAAGACCACTGTGGAGCACATTCTCCACCGATTCGCATGCATTTATGTTCTGTTGGTCTTGGAAAACATTATGCCTCCTGTGATCACTTTTTCAAACAATGTTCCTACTTCCCTCATGATTTAACAGCTGCCTTGCAGTTGTGGTTCTTAGATCTACCTTTCTTACATCTCCAGTTTGCCCCATAGCCTCTTTCATCTTCCTTTCCCAGGGCCCGGGACAGATTTTGAGCTTCCTGCTAGCTTGCTGTTGCTTTGTATCTGCCCTCAGATCGCGGGTGCTGGTGTTCTGACAGTCTACCCAAATCCTTCGTTGCTCAGAGGAAATAATAACTCTCATTCAGCTGCTTTCTTAGCATTTATTGTGACATCCGAAGACAAATGCAAACTCATCTCTAGAATCATTATTCTCTTTGAAGAACAACGGATTGTCAGGGGAGACATTTTTTTGTGTGGATTCACTTAGAAGTTCTGTCCCCCAGTGTGGTTCTCCAGCTGCCCCTGTCATATCCTCCGTTGTTGTTTATCCAACTTTTAATAATTTCCTTTTCATGCTAGAAAGGTCCACATAATTTTCTCTCTGTGTGCTCATGTATTTGTATATACTTCATGTTCTTTCATTTCTTTCAATTCATAACATACAAAATATATAGGAAAGGCATCCATTGCACTAAATATATGCATTATTTATGTGTGCTTTATATATGTTTTGGCCTACATTTCATAAAATGCCAAGGGATATTGTGCGCCTCCATTTTAAGGACTCTGTTACAGTCTTTAGGGTATCTCTTAATCACCTCACATCATGACTAACTTTTGGAAGAGACATACTGATACGTGAATAACTAGGCTACATGTACTTCTCTGTAGAAATGAACAAGGGGGGAATTGTTGGGACTGACTGTTAAAACTGACTGTCTAAAATGGACTCTGTGATTGTTCTACTTAATTAAAAGAAAGAGTATCACTTAATCTATTACCAACATCGTTGCTTCCCACACCTGGGCATTGGCTATTTATTTATGTTTTCTGGATTACCAAAGTTACTTTGAAGTACCTGTATAAACCTTAGGTGGCGTTAGTTAAATGATTTTGACCAATCTCTTTTTCAGAGGGGAGATTAGGTCTGGCCTGTAACCAGCCAAGGTGGCGTGAAATTCTGTAGGTTAATTTGCTCTGTTAACCCAAGCTTTCACCTAAAAATGTTAAGATGAGATCACCACAAGGCTTGCCATTACAGAGAATACACAAATGTGAGAGTGGAAAATTGGTCAGAGGAAGTGTCATTCGAGTTCTCTGGGTAAAGCAATAACATTGTTTATTCTACTCAGAATATAAATGGCACCATTACCTGTAGCAAAAGAAATGGAAGGAACCAGCAGAGGGAATGTCCTTTCAGTCATGACCTTGGGTTTGACTATCTCCAATGAAGTTAATGTTTAAGTACTGGCTAGTATTCTGAAAAAAAAACACCCAGGTAATGACTGGAAAGTAATCAGATGTGAAATCACTGGTTGGGGTGGGAGACAGGGAGAAGGGGAGAAAATGTTAGAAAGTTCAGCCAGTCCTTGTCCCACTGAAGTAAGAGGGATTTTCATTGGTATCTTTTTTTCAATTCTGTATCCCTAAGAAAATCCTCACAGCATGCATTTGAGAGAACAACTGGATGGTGAAGTTGTCACCTGAAACACATATGCCCTGAGCAATTTCCTATGCTTTGCCACTACTTTCCCAGAGGACCGTGGGGAAGCAGCACCCTCTGCCTCCCAGGGGTCAGGGGGCTGGAGGCACTGGAGGTCAAGAGGAGATCAGGTGTGTTGGTAACAGCCCCCTTCCAAGCTTAGATAGATACCAAGGTTCAACATGATGAGTGATGTTAACTGAACTGAAGGTAGAAAGTGTGGTTCTGTGATGATAATAATGCGTCGTACTAGGATCTGACGGGTGTGCACCAGATATGTGCCTGGCTGCAAGCTGCTGCACAGCGTTTCATTCTATGTTTCATTTAAGATTTACACCAAAGCGTTTGTAGTGTAATAGTGATTTTTCTTTCCTACATTAAAACAAATGTAATCTATATATTGTATTTTTAAAATAAGGATTTTACAGGCATGGAGGACATCCATTGGTGTTACATAAACATAGGTGCCTTTTAGTTTCCTTTTCCACCTCATGTTTATGCTGCACAGAGAACTTCTGAAAGCAGGTACACTTATGGAGATTTTCACTTTAATCTGCTCGGGACTTTTAAACCTTCTCTCACATCATAACATACTTAACTGCTGCTTCAAAGGCAGAGAGGAATTCCATGGTTGGGAGCAGAGGAATATGAAAGGTATAGTAGCCCTCTTGTGAGAAGAATACGATAATATTCACTGACAGAGGAACTATGAAGCACTATTATCCCAAACTGTGTCTTTCAGACAATGCTGTCAGATTTTCCACTTCCATGAGCACAGCTGGGCATGTGGTGCCAGGGTGAGAAATTCCACAGTGGCTAGAGGATGAGTGCATTGGGTGCTGGCCTGGCCAGCAGTGCTGGAATTCAGGAGCTGGAACTGGAAAGAAAAGAAAGATGACTTTCTTCAGCTTTGAGACTATACGAAAAAACAGTTTGGGAATGTCAGGAAAGAGTCTGTGAAAGATACCCCTTCCCAGACTGCTGTTCCATAGAGACTGAGTTTGATCTTGGGGTTTATGTTCTCAATGTACCTCTACTGCCTTTACAAGACATTTGCTCCTCTGCCTCCAGCTAAGGATTTGTTTAGTGCAAATTTGCCACTTATATAGCTATTGAAAGCTTGGGGGTTTGTGTGTTTGCTTGCTTATTTATTTACTTACTGAATTTTCTGTACCACTTGTACTTTACCTAGAATTTTTTGTGGTTTAGGTTTGTTGTTGTGGTTGGGTTTTCTTTTGGGAGTGGGAGGGTTGGTGGGCTTTTTTGCTAGTGAAAGTATTTGTCAAATGTTAGCTAACTGAATATGGGAACTCTGAAGGATAGTGATGAACATCATACTCTGGTAGCCACTGAAGTCTGAGGTCTGTTTGGGTGCAGAGTTTCAGTCCTACCTGATTTTGTTGGGGTCAGCCAAGGATATTGACTCTCTGACTCACATGTGTAAGAGTCTTGGCTAGACTTCAAGCTGATAAAGTTGGTTGAATCCAGAGGGACAAAGAGGTGAAAAGGTTCTGAACAGCCAAGAGGGGAGACAGTGAATTCCTCATTTACTAATGCTCCAAATACTGGAGACTGCCTCTCTTTTATATGTCAAGTTTATGTCTTGTTCGAAATGGTATTGCCATATGTTACACCTTCTGTTTTGAAGACTATGTGGTGTTCTTCATAACTTTTCAGGTTTCTAGCTGTTTAAGAATTGTTTACAGAATACTTGAGTTTGATAATCTTTGAGACTCCATCTAAAAGATTACCTTCCTAAATTATCATATAGATTGCTTATTACGTCACATTACTTTGGCTTTTACCTACTGCTTTGTCTTAGTTCTTGGAAGGAATGGTCTCTTTTCTCATTCTTCGTTCACGTTGTTTCATAGAGCTATTCCCTGGCCTAGCTTTTTAATGTTTTCTAATTTTGCTGTTGAAAACTTGGGAATTCTGGAGAATTCCCTAGTACGTCAGACAGCGCAAATAATGAACCCCAAAATGTAGGCTGTTAATTATTTTTCAGTGCAGTGGCAATATAATGTGTGACAATGGAGCTTTTTGGTAACAAGTGAAATCGTTTTGGACATACTGAAGACTAGAGTGATTAGCACTTAAATAACACCAAGCTTTTGAGGATATAGAAACACTCATAGCATTTAATGGAGACATTCCTTACATACCCAAAGGATGTACTTCACTGCTGCTAGCTCTCTTGGTAGGGAAGAGAGGTAACTGGTTCAAGGGAGAGGTGAGGGATGAGGCAAAGTTATAATTAGTGGCTATATTGTCTGATGACAATCTCAGTCAACCACAGACCAAAAGACTCTATTTTAGTTCTTTGCATGAGCCCTAGAGAAGCCCATTGCCAGCTGGGAATTCCTGCAGCAACTACAGCCTTATTGGGACTCTCCATGACTTGATAAGAGGGTGTTTCTTGGGGAAAAAGACCCTGCTGGAGGGTTGTGTGATGGCTAAAGAGGGAAGGGAGAACACGAACACCTGGTAAAATCATGGGTAGATAGCTAGTTATGACTGGAGGAATGCAGGAGTGAGGGAGAAGGTAAATGAGAACTGTGCATGTTTGAGGAGGAGAAATAGTGCATGAGTGAACCCAAAAAGATAATGGGCAAAGGAGGGAAAGATGTGCAATATGATCATATTTGCTTTCAGCTATTGGAACATAGAAACTCATTTCATTTCCTGTGTAATCAGCACTGTGAAACTGAGTATTTTGTTGTTAATGCTTAGCTCTGAAAAACCAAGTTCTCTACCAGTGTTTTGCAACACCTTTGAAGTGGACACACATAATAAATGTCACCATGTGGTGGCCTAACGGGATTATTTTAGGATAATGGTCAACTTATATTTTTCAGCCTTTATGTATAAAGGGATGAGAGCACTGTCTTCTGGTTGTTCTGACTAATCTTTTTAGCAATGTAAGAGTACTATACTGTGAGCACCTTCCTTGTGTGCTCAGCCTATCCATGAGATAAGGATATCAGACCCCAAAGTCCATCTTAAATTCCTTTGTAAATAGGTACAGCTGGTTTGCTATTATTTTTTCCTCAGTAATTACAGTAAAAACATACTTCAAGTTATATCAAGTTTTAATGTGTTAGTTTTGGGGTTTTTTTACTTTGGCCTCAGCAGTATTTTTAAATCTGTGAACTAGGGATTAATTTTTTAAAATTTTAAGAGGAAGCCATCTAGGCATAGAAATACAGGAGTAAATTTGATTTCTGGGCATTAACATAGCCTTAAAGTGGGCATGGAGAGTGATGGCTGTGCATGACTCCCAGGACTGATTTTGCTGTGTTAGACAAGCTACCTTTTAAGTTCACTATTGTGATTTTAGGAAAGGCCAGTGAGGAAGGCAGGTATCTTCAGACATGTATGTGTGATGTGTAAAAAAATTTGTTACTTGAAAGATACCATCACTGTTACAATTTATTCACTGCTGAAACATGCATAAAGCTGAAAAAGGTCTGTGCCGATTAACGAGACTCACACATGAATACCAGAGTAATCAGACCTCACACTTTTCAGACACCAACAGAAAGACAAAAATACATTTTTGAAAGGCATATTCTGTCATTTTTTTGTCACTGGCTAGTTTGGCTGCCATGCACATAATGATAGCTGGACTTAATAGTATTAAAGCACAGTCTCTCAAGACATGTCTTTTGCATGACATATCAAGAAAATGAAACAGTGATAATTTGAAAGACTTAACCAAACCCATGAAACAAGTTTATGTCTGGTCGGCAGCTGACACAGGAGTGCTCTTTCCCAGCTTTTATGTCCTGGATTCTGTGTAAGTGCAACATGAAAAATCTGTAACTGAAAAACTTAATTCTGGTTTAGGGATCCATGGTTTAGGGATCTGTGTTTGGTAGCATCCTGAATACACATTCCTACTGTTTAGGAAAACTATGGTTCTCATGTAGGTGCATTGGACACTGACATAAGATGATGCTAAGGTGAAATAATGAGAGTTTTATCAGAGAATCAGAGGTTACTGGAGGTTATCAGAGTTTTGACTATGAACAAACAAATACACCTTCAAGTCCCAATACTGTGGTAAGCCAGCAAAAGGATACCTCTGAAAGCTCATGTTTATTAGGTAAAACACATTTCTCAGGCAGAATAACTATGTTTCTTCAATTCTTCCTGTGGTGGAAAGTGGTCCTTGGCCTAATTTCATGTTGTCTCTGCATTACAAAGCTGATTAACCTTGAGAATGTAGCATTTGCAGCTGAGTTTGAAGGCAATCTCACTTAATGCTGAGATCCCTAGTGTTTCTCATCCAAGGGATTCTTCTGCACAGCAGTGTTGTATTTGGGTTTGAGTATTGGGCTGCACCACCATTCTTCATAGTTGGCTTTAGCATACTTCCATGGCTCCTCACTGGCTCCTGGAAGGCCTTTTGGCTGTTTTAATATTTGTATTTATTATTTTCAGTCTTACTGTAATTTTCTTTTCAAAAGAGCTGTCTCAGTGCTGTTGATTCCACGACCGGCTCCCCGTTTCAATCCCCACCTGCGTAAAAAGTTTAGTAGTAGGCACTCCTGAGACTGATGTCTGAGCAATGAACCATTAAAAAGCAAAATGAAAGGTAAAACTTTTTGTTTGTATGGTGAGAGCTCTGGATCTGCAAGTGAACAACCACTTCACTGATGACTGAACTTAGAGAACAGAGGAAGGAGAGGGAGTCACTCTTACAAAGTCAAATGACCTACTGGAAGTCAAAACCTCATCTTCCTTTCTGTATTAGCAAGTAGAAGTGCAAGTGAAAAATAGCTTCTGTTGTTGTTGTTGCTCTTCATATAAAATACATTGAAACGTCAAGAAGAAACTAAGTAGTTTAGTGAGGTGCAGGCTGAGTGGTGCAGGCTATGGATTTTATTTTGGTTTTATCATCAACTCACTGTGTGACTTTGATCATATGTCTTAGTTTTCCCCTAAGTGAAGGTTGGAAAAATACGTACTCTAGTTTTTGATGTTACACTTTATTTATATAGATTCCAAGAGACCCCGCAGTATTTTAGTTACTGTCCGTCTAGTCTGGAAGTGACGTGTAGATTTCAACAACTTACAGTTTAACTAAACTGTGACAGGTAGAAACTTCATTATGCTAACTTTCCCCACAGCTAACTTCTCCTATCAAAAGCAAACCTCTGCTCTGAGCCTCAGTTGAAGCAACAGCACATTTCTGGATGTCTGAAAAGGCTCAAATATAGCTGAATGAATTTATTAATGCTGTAAACCCTCAGAGCAAACAGATTTATGTTCTCCCATAATCAAGCAGTACAGAAATAGTACTTGTCACCTTCCCTTTAGAGAAAGTGAAAATCACCACCATACAGTGTTACGTAGTTTTCTCCAAAATTAAAGTTTTATTGTTGTTGAATCCTTGCTAGTCTTATATTAACAAAACCATATGTTTTATTTTCTTACGTGTTAATACAGTTTTTTGTTTGCATTTAAATGTTCTTGTGGAGTGTTTATACCACTCTGAAGGAAGAGCATTGTTCACACATAAAAATCTGTAAATGAAACCAACTTGAAACAAAAGTAAAGCTAGTGCATCTGTTTTAATATCTTGGAAAGTAAACCAGCTGTGTGTATATATAATATATACACACTAGTGGTAGATGTTAAATTAGATTTTAAGAATTTGTTTCAGCTTAATAGCCTAAAATGTTATTAGTAACATAGATAAGGAAATTACTTAATAAAAAATATATGATTTTTAACCTGACAATGTCCCTCTTAATTAAGTTATGAGATCCTTAGATGAATGATGTTATAAAAGTGCAGTGTGTAGCTTCTATTATTTATAAGAGAATGCCAAAGAGCTAGCTCAAACCGATTAAAGCAAGGAAAATCTCATTGAAACTTGCCGTTCTGAGCGAGTGAATGGTGAATATTTCTAGAGAATTCATACAGCCTTAGCATCCCAAACATAATATATATATATATATATAATATATATAGTAATATTAAAATAATAAGAAGTATGAGCTTGGCAGATTCTGGAATGTGAACAAAATTCTGAGTATTTCAATTGTAGTGATTCTGACAAAATTTAAATTAGAAGTCTGGATATCCCAACCTACTTTCCAAATTTACAATTTTACCTTACTACTTTACAAATTCAGCCTTGCACTGAATTATTTTTTTTTGTTTTTTCATAAAATCTTAACATATTTTTATTAGGTAGTTAATTGAGCTCCCCTATTAAAGAACATTACAGGGCTTATCTCTGCTTGCCCTGAGCTGGCCCAGGTATATCTACCCGTCAACACAGCAAGCCATATAGACCTGCAGATCTTTAATCTACACGTCTTCTAGTAGTGATGGGAAAGATTCTAGATTTTAGCTGTACTCAGGCATGCCAGCACTTCAACCCAGTTGCAGGGCTGAGGAGGGATGATGTATGCTGCACAGCAGGTCTATGCTGGCACAGGGCGCTGCTGAATCATTTCCGTCCCTCACTGTGGGGGCCAGGGACGCCAACATTAGCAACTTGCCCAGCATCCCAGCTGCAAGTTCAGTTCAGCCCACTTGTGCAGTAAAACAGCACGACTCCAGCAAAGTTTCTGATCTCCTACCTGTGAATTGCTTTTAGAAGTTCCCTACCTCATATCTTTGTCTGTGGAATGTGCCTTGTGACTTTCAGCTGTATTGAGATTAGGTATGGTGCATGGTTTTAAGGGCAGGAAGGCTAGTTGCTCTTGATCAAGAAAATTAAAAGGGTAAATATTGGTTTTGCTGGTGGTTAACTTATCGTTAGTGAGCCTTTACCTGTGCCCAGTTATTTTATCAATTGGGTACTTTGGTAATTAAATTATCTGCAATTTAAACAAATACAAAAGCTGAAATCCTGGATATATTGAAATCAGTGGCAAATGTTTTCTTTCTGGGTCCATGATTTCATCCTAAATATTCAAATCATTGAGATGGGATTGATTAATACCTCTTAATTTCTCTTTCCAGTATTTACCACTCTACTGAGGACTTTTCAAGTCATAAAATTTCAATCAAAAGTAATGCAGCACAAGCAGGTTACAGAGAAGAACCTGTAACGTATTTGAAACTTTTTCGGCTCTGCCTTTAGAAAACTCCCAAGCAACACAAATAATGGAGTAGTTAATTTTAAAGGCTTGATTCTGGGAATACTGTTGAAGCATTCAAAAGACAGAATTGCTAAGCACATCTTTAAGAAAATACATGTAATATTTTAACATGATTATAATTTTAAGCTAGTTTTCTATAGCAGTTCAAGCTATAACCCCTAGAACGAACTGATAGAATATAATCATGTCTTATGATGATCATGCTTGGCATGGAAATGAACGTGCACAAGGCTTCAGCTTAGATTAACCATGTGCCACAGATGTGTTCAATGAGCCTGTTTCCTGTTTTGCTTTATAAGCCCCCCCAATCCAATCCTTTGGAGACATTTTTATCTGCTAATAACATAATTACAGTCATTCCTGCTGTCATTTATAAAATTATAAGAAATTTATTTAGGCAGTTGTGGTGTTTAAGGCTGCTAAGTTTCCCTGACCAGAATCAAAGCTGTACTGGCAAATACTTCTTTAAGGCTTCAGCAGCACACCTGGTCTCCAGGTCCTCTCTTCCAACAGATCATTAGTCTGTGATGAGCTATTTACCATAAAGAGGTTTGCACCAGATACATGAAAAGTTCTGGTTCTCACCTCTATCCACTTCATACCATTTGTGATTGCACAGAGAAGATCTGATTTTCCTATGAGTCTTGCAGATGTGAATCTAGACCCTGAAGCTCAGAGGGTTTCAGCGCTGTGCATCTCTGTTAGAGGAAATGCAGGTCCAAGGGGTTTAAAGCAGAGAAATGGGGTGTGAGATGTCTTGCAAATTGGGCAAAAGTGGAAGAGCGCTGAGAAAACTAATGTAATTGGCCTTTCTTGAATGGCCTTATGGGAAAGGAGACCATCTTGCAGGCCTTCTGCTGCTCAAGGCAGCTAATTGGCTACTTCTAACTCCAGCCATCATTTCTCCTGTAAACCATTTCAAAACTCCTTTTTTGTTTTTTTTTTTTTTGGTTTTTTTTTTGCCTCCTCCCATGTTTTTAAGCTGCAAATAACCAAGAGAATTTGATGAATATGCCCAGAGACTGGAATTTCCTTACATATTCTGATGTTACATACAAAGTATCCGACACTCAGGCCCAGTTCACTGTTTCAGGAGTTGAGCATATCTTTTTAAATCAATAGGAATTTTACCATTAACTTGAATTTATATTGTTGAAAGGGCTCTTGTTTTAAGGGAAGATATCTAAAAGTTCCAGAATGAGCACATCTGTTAGCCAGACATCACTTCAAAATCCTGAGTTTAGTAGAAAGTTTTAAAGGCTTTGTGGAAAATAATGGACTGCTCTGGGGAACTCCGGAGTATTCAAATTAATCATCTAGACAGAGGTTTGTGAGTCTAAGGACTGTTCATTATAGAAATGCTGGAATCATGAACAAAATGTTATGGTAGGTCACTTGGTTCTACTGAAAAAGACTATCATGCTTTTAACTTGTGAAGGCCTACTGTCTAAAGGTGTGTTGGAGTAGAATAGTTCAGGCAGGAGTGGCACCAAGAAAAACTGTGACTGTTACTAAATTCACCCTCACTGCTATTTGTTCCATGCAACTGCTGTTTCCTCTTCCTAATTCACATTATAGCTGAGGGGTTTTTTTGTTTATCCACATGAATAGGGAAGCTCATGAAATGGTCTCAAGCAGTAAATGGCTTTGGAAGGTAGACAAAGTGAACTAATCTCCAGTTTATAAACGTATGGCGATGCTGAAAGAACAAATGCTTCAGCAAGCAACATTAAAGAGGAATCAGGGTGTGGAGTTTCTGAAGGAAAGGAGTTGGAGGTGGCAGAGCTCAATACGGCCTCAGCACAATGACACACTGAGTAGAGAAGTTTGATTATATAAAGAGGGATAATAGATGAATCAACTAGAAAAACAGACACCAGAGAGAGCAGAGAGAAAAGAGAAAGAAAAGAACCATTTGACCGTAGGAAAATAAAATGAAGAGAACTTAGCAGTTACCTACTAGCCAGCCTTTGAAATTGAAAAGAGTATATGAAATTTTTAAAAACTCATTTGTTTCTTAGACTGCCAGGGAAAGGAGTTTGCAAGGGAAGAAGTGACTCTGCTATCATATGGCTCAAACTGCTTCAAAGGTCTGCCTAGTGTGATAAATAGTGCAAAGCTCTTTGTGATCTCTGGATGAAAGTCATGATAGTAAGTCCAAAAAATCATTCAAAGGCCAAGTCCAGCAATCCTCAGTCCCTGATTCAGGCAAAACTGCCATTGTTTCACACATGAGTGTCTGGAAAACAGAGGATACAGGGGCATCAAGCCAACAGTTCCTTTTTTTTTTTTTTTGTCCTTTTTTAATTTATTATTGAAAAAAAAAAAAAAGGTGAATGGCTTTTCAGGGTGGAGGAAATGGTGAGAAAGAGAGGGGGCCACCCACTTGTAATTCAAGGCTGAGTAGATCCTCTACTACTCTCTTACCACCTGCCCCGGATTTGCCTTATACTTTGCAACATTCATTTGAGGCCAGTCTTTTAGCCCAAAAGAACTTTGGAGAAAGTTATGGGCAAACAGTCTGAATGGAAACTGTTCTGCAAATTTAATTATAGCATTTGCAGTTAAATGCAAACTACTAGCAAACCAGTGAGATTAGCTGCGTGCTCAACAGAGACAGGCTGGGTACAAATGCTTTGATCGTTAGGTGGATCCAAATTTGAATTGAACACCTTTTTAGCATTGTAATAGAAACGGTCTCACCTCTGGATCAGGATGTATTCCTTTTTTCTGTTTCCCCTCTTTTATTCTCCCTTGCCTGTGTGCACAATGAAATCATAGTCAAAGCAAAGCAAGCAGCAATGTTTGGTTCTCCTTGGGGCTATATTGAAATCAATGAAGCATCTTTGTAATCTATTGTTCTTAAAAATGTACACGCTGAGTCACTCCCTCAGCATCTTCTTCGTGCAGTTCAGGGTAGAATTTCACCTCGGGTTTCAGCGATTGTTTGGGAGGCTGGGGAAGGATTGTGGCTGCTTTCCTTTTCCTTGGGAGTAGGCTTTCCTAGTGCTAGTAACCTTTGCTACTACTAAGTAATCAGAAAGGCAGTTATTTGGGTGCCATTCCTTTCAAGCGTTGAAGCCACTGTGAGTTTGGAAGAGCTCAGCAGAATGCCTAACACATTGCAGAGACAGGCTTCACGCTGTGCTTCACAGGCAGTCTGAACTCAGGCAAACTCACGCCGAAGTCAGCTGAGGTTTCCCCCGAGTGAGAAATGAGTTAAAAACTGAGGCAAGATCCTGATCTTTTACCCAGGCACAACTCCAACAGCTTTAAAAGAGTTGCTTTTGACTCACAGCACTGTAACAGAGATCAGAATATGGGCTTCAATAAGGACTTCAGCATTTGGCCCCACTCCTGTGTAGGCATTTATTAATTTATTTATTTTTAAAATGAACAATTGCATTGACTTTAATAACCCTTACCTCAAAGTTCACTCAAAAGAAAAAACTAATAAGATTTCTTATTTAAAGGGGAAAAAAAAAAAAAACCAACCACCCTAAAAATAAAAGTTTAGCTATGGTCAGCCAGGGTGGGAAATTCCATTGTGGCTGCAAGCCCATGGCAGGTAGAGTGGAATTTAATGAAGGAAACTGCTGTGTTTTTGTGTCTTTCTGTATGTTTTTCCTTTAAAACCAAGAGCTGGGCAGGCTTCCCATTTGACCTGATGTGACCCAAGCAAATTGCTTCTTATATAAAAACAACTGCAGACTTGGAGAATGTGAAAATGCACTGTATCCTTTTTCCAACTCAGGGAAAATGAAAGCCTGAGAAACAGGACGGCCCTGTCAATACTCGTTGAGCAAAACTATCACTCAAGCCTGATAAAGAGAGATTAGAACAGGCTTCTTTATGCCAGAGGGATTCATTATAAGTTAGATCTCTTTATGTTTTGTTTTTTTTTTTTTTTTAAACAGGCACACTTACCGTTAGTAAAAGAAAAATCCATTTTTCACGTAATGTTTTTCTGTGAACAGAGGAAAAAAGAAGTGTTTGTAAAGGAAGAGAGAAGAAGAGAGATAGGGAGGTGGGGGGAGAAAGTTTTAACTAATGCACCCAAACTAAAAGAAAAAAATTTGATAATTGTTAAAATGTAGGCAAAAAGCCCAGCTTTTAGCTTTTGCTGTAACTTGGGAGAGCACAGGCGCAGGGATTCAGGGTGTGTCTGCTGATATTGTATTCAGATGTGTTGCCTTGGCATGTGTACTGACGGATTTATTTAAAAAACAAAGCAAAAAAAAAGCATTGTGTGCTCGTGAAATGACTTCATAAAATCCTTCCCTTTATGAATTATTTTGATCACAGGGCTTGTTGTTTAAATTTCTAAAGTACTGTGCTTTTTTTTTTTAATTGCCTCCTTTTCAGAACTGTCTGTTCTCAAGTTGGCACCTTCCGCATAGCTGCATGCAGAGATTAAAGGAGAGGGGAGGGAGAGGAGGTGCAGATGCTTTCATCAGACCAAGGGGGTGAGACAGTCTATAAGCAAGCTCACATCTTCTGTGGGTCACCCCTGAAATGAGTCTTGAGTTCTCAGCTACTCTTTGCCTCTTATAGGC
Organism: Nycticryphes semicollaris; assembly: GCA_013400055.1. Taxonomy (NCBI): domain Eukaryota; kingdom Metazoa; phylum Chordata; class Aves; order Charadriiformes; family Rostratulidae; genus Nycticryphes; species Nycticryphes semicollaris. The sequence goes on along the minus strand of VXBJ01007637.1, from coordinate 230,948 downwards.
ATGTCTAATACACAGCACCTACTCTGAGGAGAGACAAGGAAGCACTTGAACTGTTGTAGGCTGCCATGTCATAGGAGACAGAATAGACTTTTGTTTGCTGTGTCTTGCTTAAAATGGAGGTGAAGGCCTTTCTAGTCAGGAAAGCAAGATGCTGTAATACTTTCCAGGTTCAGTGAAGCCTGCCTTTCCAAAACATACGCTTTGCATGTGCTCCATGGGCTTCTGACTGTTGAAGTTTTTTTCGTGCTGTGGCTCACAAGTGCAGCTGATGGACACCAAGAGCATTGCTGGCATTTCATGCTAAATGGCCACTGTACAGAAGGAAACTCTTGACTGTTTTGCTCCAGACATTGTGTTAAGGACCTGCAAAGTCAGTATTAGTCACTTCCCCAAGATCAACATCCACCATCATCATCATCCAGATCCTGTATTTATTCAGAAGTTGCAATGGTATTTTCAGTCTAGGCATGAAACCTAGAATGTATTACTGAAAAAACAGTCTTAGGAATCAGGAGAGCTGAAGTGCAGTCACTGCCGCATCTTTTTTTATTTGCTAGGGAACATTCACAAGGTCCTTATTATGTGTTTTGTAACTTGGTACAGTCTGAAGTAAGGTAGTACTTGTGACCATCCTACAAGATTATTTCTCCTTGTGCAAGGAGGAGTTTAGATTAGTACTGACCTGAAAAGGGCTGTGAGCTTTTTATTCTAAGATCATATTTGGAGCATAAGGATTTCCAAAGAAAAGTGGCATTTCTGTCAAGAATGCTTCTATTTTCAGAAGGTGGTACACAGATTCATGAGCCTGGCACTGATTTGAGGATAGCATTAATATTTTTCTGTTATGTATATTGATTTATTTGGGTCTCTTCTCATTATCCCTCTCCTGAGCAAGCATATGACAGCTGTACATATAAATGTGTAGAAGGTGACAGCAAACAATGATTCATGGTTCTAGATTACAGTGAAGAAGATGATGATTCCCATGGAAGCAAAGAATCCTTGTTTGACTGACTGGACGTGGTGCTAGAGCTTTGCTCAGTCTTTGATGGTAAGACCAATTGTTCTTGGGGTACCCAGCCCCCTAAGCTAGAAGATGGGGACAGGGAGCAGAATGAAGCCCTCATAATCCATGGGAAATGGTTAGTGACCTGCTCCACTACTCTGACACATACAAGTCTATGGGGCCAGATGGGATTCACCCAAGGGTACTGAAGGAGCTGGTGGAAATGCTAACCAAGCCACTTTCTATCATTTATCTTCAGTCCTGTTTAACCAGGGAGGTCCCAGTTGTCTGGAGGCTAGCAAATGTTACGCCCATCTACAAGAAGGGTCACAAGAAGGTCTAGGGAACTACAGGCCTGTCAGTCTGACCTTGTTGCCAGGGGAGGTTAGGGAGCAGATAATCTTCAGTGCCATCACATGGCACATACAGGACAAAGAGGTGATAAATCCCAGCCAGCATGGGTTTATGAAAGGCAGGTCCTGCTTGACTAACCTGATCTCCTTCTATGACAAGATGACCTGCCTAGTGGAGGAGGGAAAGGAAGATGTTGTCTACATAGACTTTAGTAAAGCATTTGACACCATTTCTCACAATATTCTCAACTGGCTGCTCATGGCTTGGGCATATGCTTTGCTGGGTGAAAAACTGGCTGGGTGTCCAGGCCCAAAGAGTGGTGGTGAATAGAGTTAAATCCAGTTGACGGCCAGTCACAGGGGGTGTTCCCCAGGGTTCAGTATTGGGGCCAGTGGATCAAGTGCACTCTAGGTAAGTTTGCAGATGACACCAAGTTGGGTGAGAGTGTTGATCTGCTTGAAGGTGGGATGGATCTACAGCAGGATCTGATCAGGTTGGATAGAAGGGCCAAGGCCAGTGGTACGAGGTTAACAAGGCCAAGTGCTGAGTCCTACACTGGGTTGCACCAACCTTGTGCAGTGCTACAGGCTTGGGGAAGAGTGGCTGGAAAGCTGCCCAGTGGAAAAAGACCCCTAGGATTTTTGATTGATAGCCAGCTGAGTATGAGCCAGCAGCGTGCCCAGGCGGCCAGGAAGGCCAATAGCATCCTGGAGTGTATCAGAAATAGTGGGGCCAGGAGGACTATGACAGGGATCGTCCCCCTGTACTCAGCACTGGTGAGGCCCCACCCCAAATACTGTGTTTAATTTTGGGCCCCTTACTACAAGAAAGACATTGATATTCTGGAATGTGTCCAGAAAAGAATCACAAAGCTGCTGAAGATTCTAGAGGACAGGTCTTATGAGGAGAAAATGAGGTTGAGGGAAGACCTTATTGCTCTCTACAACTTCCTGAAAGGAGGCTGTAGCGAGGTGGGGGTCGGTCTCTTTTCTCAGCTAATGACTGATAGGACAAGAGGAAATAGCCTCATGTTGCTCCAGGGGAGGTTTAAGATGGATATTGGGAAAAATTTCTTTACCAAAAGGGTTGTCAATTATTGGAACAGGCTGCCCAGGGAAGTGGTGGAGTCACCGTCCCTGGAGGTATTTAGAAGAGATGTAGATGTGGTGTTTACGGACACGGTTTATTTGTAGACTTAGTAGTGTTGGTCATTGGTCGGACTCAATGATTGTAAGGGTCTTTTGCAACCTAAATTAATCTATGATTCTATGGGGTTTTGCTACAAGGAATTTTTCTGTGGGTATCATTGTTTCCAGGTCCTGGTAGACTTGCTTTTAACTGTATAGGAAAGCTCCAAAGAAACAATCAGTGGAAACCCTAATATCCTATTCTAGTGAATTTGGTTCACAGTTTAGAGACAGAATATGTTCTCAGAAATTCTTTTCCATAACCTATATATCTTCATTCTGATAGAAATAAGACTATGTAGAAATTTTTTGTTTACATCAGGCCCTTTCCCTTTGCTGATGAGACATCACTCTAATATTCTGAACTGCACTTTGGGCAACAGGAGAAGAGTGCCATTCAACAAGCTTGCTTTGGTGGCAGATCTTCTTGTCCCTTAGCAAGGAGGGTGTATTATGTTTGATGTTATGAAGTTTATGTAGAACTATACTGATCTAGACATGCTTTTTTGCTTCTTGTGTATAAACATTAATACCATTTTGTGCATACTCCTTCATGGGCTGGAGATTAAGCTGTGTAACTTTTCAGTATATGCATTAATCCATTCATCCAGTAACAGCTGACTATACACCTAACATGAATTATTTGTTTTAAACATTATTTTCTATTACTTATGCAATTGGTTTTACTAGACTGTTAACAGGTACGAACTATCCACACAAATGTTTTTTCAGCCTGGACTGTTTCTGTGGCAACTGATGAAAAGTGCAGTACACACATCAACAAAATGTTGTGTCATTCTTATTGTGCAGGCTTTGGGGAGGATTCCTACTTTAGAAGCTTGTTGGGACATACAAACATTTCTGTGAAGCATACCTTTTCTTAAAGGAAGTAAGTAATGTGCTCCAGTTCTAGGTTAGTCTTAATGTTTCTTATGGACGTTTAGAAATACATGATTTCATCATTAGAATGCAGTGCCTAGGCTGACAAATCAGTCCCTTTTTACTGTTTTACAGGACAAAGCGTTTGGCAGAGTGACCAGGATACAGAGTGAGGAGAACAGTTTAGATACATGAGTCTTTCTGAGATTTAAAAATGAAGCACTGTAAGGTGTCTGCCTTTTTGACAGTGGACTTCAGAACTGTTTATAGTTCTAGCAAAAGGCTGAAGGAAATACCTAAAAAGAGGTCAAAGGGCGTTTGGCAGGTCATGGAAAAAATCCCATTGTGTGTCAGTTCTCCCAGTCTGAGCAGACTGTCACAGGATTGTGTAATCTTGTGTCATCTGTTATTCAGGTTAGTTTAATTATCAGCTTCTTTTTTAGCTCATACTCTTTCATTGATCTCAGAGGGAATTTTGCCCAAGAAAGAAGTGAATATTGCTTCAGGATTCAATGTGGATTTTTATGTTCCTGTTCTTCATCATGTAAGTGACCAAATTTCTGAGTGAAAGGCAGGGCAAAATGAAGATGTTGTTAAGTGAAAAGCAGAGGAATGAATTTCTGGTTTAAAAATCCAAATTAAGGTATCAGCAGGAGATCTGCAGTCTGTTTAGAATATTTCTAATTTGTACAAGCCCATGTGGACCTATTCCTTTCTCATTTAACGGCACACCCAGAACTTCCATTGGCTTCAGTGCAATTATTATTACAGCTCCGGGAACTTTCCCAATAAGCCTGCATTGAAGACCATTTAGCTAAGAGGGAATGCTTCCAATAGCATCTATATGCCCTGGTCTGGGCCATATATGCAGGTACTTCTGAGCTTAGTGCTACTGAAGATAGTCTATGCTCTTGTTTAAAGGATACAGAACAAATTAAATTCTCCGATCAAATAGTACTTTATCAATGTCAAAAGTAGTAACAAGAGGAAAAGTTACCAATAAGAATTATAAAAGTTATATGGTGAATACTGCAATTTGCAATATGTCATGGCTCAGAAAGGAGATGCATTTGTTCTGGAATTTGAGAATGTCATTGATTCTGGGATGCCTCAAATCTAGTGGGAATTGCATTTGTAAATATTGTAATATTAACATTACAGATGCATTTTATGTTATATATTTGTTATCTTTTCAGAGCAGTGACAGTGCTATTAGTATTTTGAATTTTGATATGTTTCTTTACCTGAAAAAATTCTAATGGAACTTATAAACTTGCTCGTATGAACTTGGTGTTGCTCTTTTGAATACTGAAAATTCAGGGCAATAGCTAACCAGATATAAGATGAGTATATGAGTGCATGTTTTCATAATCAACACTTTAAATTTCTAAAGAAATTGCACAGGAATCTTAAGAAACAAGAACTAACCTAAAGTAGAGAGGGAGAAGACTTAGACTGTTGAAACTGCAAAATAGGCTGAAATGAGAAAATTTTATTTACTCAGTTTGGAATCTGGCAAGTGCACTTGAAATACTTTTTTTTTTCCCCTTCCTTTCCTATTCACAAAGAGTTGCAGGGTTTGAGTTAGGTTTAAAGTCAAAATAAATAGGATACCTCACTCAAGAAGAACTTACCTCATTTATTTAAGAATTCATATAAAGCATTCAACAGGGTTGAGTGGTATTTTATTTGGTTAAATTAGGGTTTGAGGTTTGTAAAGTTTAAACTTGGTCCCCTTTTGAGAATGATTTAAGACAGGAATGCTATAATCATCTAGTTATATGAGGCTGGAGCAGGTGCAGGGTATGGAAAAATGTTCTTTTCTCCTCCCATCTGTTCTCTGAAGAACTATTTAATTTTTCTTGCAGGAATCTGTTAAGAGCTTTTCCTAAGGTTTCCCTATAGGCAGACAATTCACTGCAGAACCCCACAGGCAGTGCCTTTGGGTGCACTGGGAGTAACTTGTGCACAGGCTCTTTCTGCTTTTCCAGGTGGAATGAGAAAACCAGGAAGGTATGCTTAGGGATCCTCTCTGTACCTTCCCTCCGAGTACAGCAGAGATTGGACTAACTGAATAGTAGCATCATGATCCATTTCTGCTAATGGGAATAACATTACTTTCTGTTCTACTTAAAACAGTGAATGGAATTGGATTGATTTCCCTCCTATATGAGCATTATTTCAAGTTGTTTTTTTTTTAATATCCCAAAAAATTATAACTGAAAGTGAAACCACATTAAAAATGTTTAATTTGTAATCATTTCTGCTTCTGAATCAACACAATTTGAATTTATCAGGCTAGATGTCCTGTTGTTGAGGCAATAAGCTGTGTTACATTACTTACTGCTTTGTCTTCATGACAGGAGTCCCCAGATCATAGAATCATAGAATGGCTAGAGTTGGAAGGGACCTTAAAGATCATCTAGTCCCAAACCCCCTGCCATGGGGACAGACACCTCCCACTAGACCAGGTTGCTCAAAGCCCCATCCAGCCTGGCCTTGAACACTTCCAGGGATGTCTGAGCTTTGAGGTTTTTTTAAACTCAGGGTCATATTATCTTCTTAGTGCAGATTTCTTCACAATGCTTCTGCTAATATTAATCTGATTAATACATAAACACCTTTTGTAGATTTAGAAGAAGGTATCCCAAATGTTTTTTTCTTCCCATCTGTACATTGGGAATGCCATCAAATGAAAAGGAAAAAAAAGAGTACTAGCTTACAGCAGAAAAGTATTAGATGAAGTTCTTCAGCACACACCTTCCCCGCAGCAGAACCGAAGCATGACCATAGAGGAAATGTCTGCCAAATTTGATGTGAGCTGGGATTTAAATTTTCTCCAAGCTCTGAAATGCTGAAATCCAACTTCTGGGTTTGACCCATCACTACTTTGTGAGCTGACAGGGTCAAAGTTGCAGCTAAGGGTAACAAAGATATGTCCTACAACATGGGTAGCAGGTCCCAGGAACATACAGATCAAGAACCCAGAGCCTCTTGATTCCTAGTTCAGGTTCTAGTTCAGTTCCTCTTATCTACGCGCGCATCCTTCCTACTTGAACTCTTCAGTATACATCATACGGGCAACTTGAACTGTCTGTCTAGGAGATGGGAAAGGATAGTTGCCTCCAAGAAACCCTGGTTTCTTTGACTACTCTATGGGAATAGACCACTTTAATGGGGCAGGAAGGCATGTAATTGCTAGTCTTCCTGCCCAGATGGCAGGAGTGGTCCTTTCATGCTTTCCAGTTGTTCTTTGCAAGTCCAGCAGAGAAAGAGTTGAGCCTGCTCATGAAACAAGTCCTGGGTATGCAATGCTGCTATGATGACAAATGCATATAGTTTGTGTATAAATATATGAAAGTATACAAGTGTATCTACGTGCATCCAAGGGAATCACTGCATTCAGCAGCTTCACTTCGAATGACCTGATAGTTAAAGTTTGAAGAGAATTTGAATATCCATAGCAGTCCTTTCTTCTCTTTTAACAGGACCACGCACGATACATACCCACCTCACAAATTTGTTCTTTCCAGACATTTTTGAATAATAGGATCAGAACTGTATTTGTCTTAAAGAAGTGTGGGTGATCTGAAGCATGATTTCTATGATAATGAAAGCATGTTTCAGATACGAGAGAGGGTTCTGCTAATCCTGGTTTCTAATAGCGCTGTCCCTGGCAGTGTTTTCCTTTTGTGGCCTTGAGTAGGTCACATCACCCCTTTGCCACTGTTTTCCCATCTCAAAGAAACATTGTAAGCCTTGACTAAGGGGTTTGCAAATGAAAACTAGTTGTGAAAATACATGGGTAGAAAAGCAAATAGTATGACCCTCAACTGGTGTTTTTCATAGGCATCCTGATGAACTTTACTTGAAACCTGGCTCTGCATCTGTGAGCTTTAAAAAACAGAGACAATATCTGTAGTAGTTTTATTCATTAAAGAGATGTTTGAAATACATTATTCTGTCTAGTCCAGCAAGCAGCCCCAAGTTAAGTGATGCGTTATGGGCTGCTTCGTGGGACGAGAGCACAACAGGTTTTCCTTTTCCAGTTTTTGCATTCTGACCTGACATTTATTTATATTGCATAAAGCAGATTCTGAGCGCTGCAGCTTCACTGACTTGGGAACTGACAAAGATTTTTTGTGTCCTTTTTACTTGCTTTTTGTCGTTTTCTAAGAAGTTAAACATACTGTACCATGCAGCTCTTTCCAGATAGCACAGAAAGGCTTGGTTATACTTTAGATGAGGCTGCACTCTAACTGTTTGTTCATGTCCAGCTCTTCAACACAAAAATAATGTGTACCTGAGTTCAACCAAAATGGTTGAATTCCTGATTATATCGTCTATAGAAGCTAAATAATCTAAAGTGTGCATGGTTTGATAGACTAAGCATCCAACAAAAGCTTCCTTAAAATGAGTCATATCTTTGATTCAAGACTCACATTAGTTGAAATGAATCAGTGTTCCTCTTGCTGGCACTGGGAAATTTAAGAGGAAAAGCAAAAGAATTGCTGCAGCATAATAATGCCATCCATTGTAAGGCAGTGCCAGCAAGGGATCCAAGCAGCAACCAGCCAGCCCAAATCAGCACTTACTTGGTAATTCCAGAAATGTCTCAAATATTTGAGGGCAGTTTCCGGACAGAGCAGTGATGGTGGAAAGTTCTGACATTACAGTTTGTCAAGGCGTGATGGATCTCATGTTTGGAAGTGTTCACATTAGGGCACTCATTTCATTGCACTCGAAGTAATTGTCCTTCACACTGCTCAAGCAGGAGAGACAAAAAACTGCACAGAAAAATAAAGCAACCAGCACTTCTTTCAGTATCCCATCTGGAGGCCAAGTTCATCTTTCCTTTCTCTCTTTTTGAAAGTTAATTTTACATCAAGCAAGAGATCAAAATTCAAGCACAATAGTTCAGACGTGCTCACCTAACAAGTATGTATTATAATCTCTACATCCTTGGTCATTTTTAGGCATAAAGGGATTTTATCTTTATCTTTCTTTATTCCCTTGCTGTCCTAGTGCTGTCTTCCCTGTATTTGCATTACAGATTTATTAGGTTTTTTGCAAGTGCCTCCACTTAGTGCACAGTCACCTGTTCTCTCCCTTCATGACATCTCCTTAACTGACAGTTTTTCTCCCATGCCAGGTCAAGCTCTCATTTCCTTGATCTCTCTCTTGTCTATTTTTTTCCTTCTGTTCTCACAATTCAAAGAAGTCTCTCACCTTACAGATTGAATACCGACATCACCAAGTGAAATTCTATGGCTTACATTACTTAGGAGGTAAAACCGTGCTACTTGGGCAGATTGTTGGAGCCATAAACCTATTAATTTATTCATTTTGATTCCATGGACAAGCATTTCCTTCTGACCTCTGTAGTTGCATCCAGACTTTTGCATGAGCAATGTTTTAGATTTCTTTGTGCAAAAAAGTTGCATACATATCAGTCAGTTCCAACCTTGGTAGCATAAATTCACACATAAAAAAAAAAAAAATTCAGTCTAAAGAACTGTAAAATGCAAGGAATGAAAAACATTCCTGAAAAGAAAAATACTAAGTTCTGGTTGATAGATTATCGTTCTGCAGTCATAGTATTTGAGCATGTCTCAGAAGTTCATTAAGCAATGCAGCTTATAATTGACATGAATTTACGGTCTTGTTTGACTTTTGCTTTTCTTCATCCAGCAATACAACATGGTACCCAACTTATACCCTGCACTTCTGAGACGTGCCTTCTCCAGTTCTGTTTCTGGTTTGTCCTGTTTACTCACTTCTCTCAGCTCTTTTCCCTAATGTAGTGAATCTACTGTTCTAACTTGTTTAGAAGAGAAATTGTTCTCAATTTTCTCAATTGAGAAGGTTCTCAATTGAGAACCTTTCTGCTCTGATGTAAGCAGTATTCTCCTTGTCCACTTCTCATGTATTCAGGCCTAGTGTTAGGCCAGAGCCTTTGTTCTTCAGAACTGAACAAGTGATACTCATTGTAGCCCATGTTCCTGCTGCAAAATTTCCTCCTGCTTATTTTTAGTCTAAAGTCTGATGGAATTTGTGGAGTTCCTGGCTTTGCACCCTGTTCCAAATGTTGGTCAAGGACGGCTGTTCTGTCTGCTATTCTTCTTTTCAACCATCAAGTAAAAAACAAGATTAACTGCTTATCCAGCAGCAGCCTGCACTACTAGGCAAGATACTTGAGATAAACATTTTCCATCAAGTTCAAAAACTGACTTGAGATTGGAGCAATGCAGGTTTGCTGGGATCAGTTCAGAGAGGGAAGGCAAGTGCAGGGTGGCTGTAGAGCTAGCCAAAAACGGCAATTACAGTCTTATGTGGAAAATAGTCACAGGAAAAACAGTTAAATCTGAAAGCAGCTATAGCTTAATACTTAGGGAGTGGTGGGGAAACAACAGATACTCTTCATTAGTAAAACATTGGCTTAATAAAAGAGATTCTTTCTGAACGTATACGTAGGTTTCGGACTGGGCAGGCTATCTTGTTCCCTGTTTTTTAATGTATTAATTAAATGTATAAGAATTTAAACCTACACAACAAGCAACATTTTCTCTCTGCAAACTTGCAGTGCACCAGCTGTGAGAGGGCATGCATTCCTGGAGATAGGCAGTTTTTGTACTCTTTTATGACTAGAGCTATATAGGTACATCTTCAGTCAATAAACATACGTGTATTTATTATACATACACACATGCACATATATATCATTTAAATAAATAGTAGTAGAAAGGAAGAGAAATAGTTTTAAAAATAAGTGTTCTGTACAACAAATAAACTTAGTGTACAACTAAGGGAAACTTTGAAGAAACAGGCCTTCATGAAGCAGTAACATTGTTGAAACCATATGTTTTCCATGTACCAGGAGACTGTTTTAATAGTTTACAAATGTATTCAACCACAGAAAGTCTAAAATTAGTCAGTGTTTTAAAGGGCTAAAGATTGACATAAGTCATTGCAGTTAGTACGGGACTTCTTTTCATACAGATCCAGTGAATAAATGTATGTGACTGAGCAGGAGAAGGTGTTTGGGGAGACTGATGTGTCTATGGCTGCTGACTGGAGTTGTACAAAACTTTGCTGCTAATTTGCAGTATCTCTTTTCTTCAAGCATTGTGTCTGGTGGGAAGTATGGTGGCCTTCACAACAAGTAACCTGTGTTCTGTCCTTGTTCTGCCGTTGGTATGCTAAATGATTTTGAAGAAGGCATTGCACTTCATTGTATGAGCTTTGCCCTTGTAAAATAGGGAACCCTTTGTAAGCTACTTTGAGAACTGCTGATGAAAGATGCTGGGTAGGACTTTTGCCAGTCTTTTCTCCCAAAGTTTGCTTGGTTTGGTAGCCTAAAGCAAAACTCAGGTGAGTCTTTAGGTCCTCAAGGGTTTGTGCTGAAGTTGTACGAAACCTTGAATACAGCATGTTTTCATTTTAAGAGCTCCAGGGTTAGTCTGAGCTGGGCCTCCCATCGTTAACAGGGTTTGCGAACCTCAGGAAAGCCTTCATAGTCTGATGTGAATTATGAATTGGCAATGAAATCAACATCTTCTGTTGAGCAGCAAAGGTTTTACGAGTCTGTGCAACACTGTCTCCGCAAAAGATTAGCTCTCTCTCGCCAGTGCTCAAGCGCCAACTCAGCTGTGTTGCACACCCTGTTCAATCTCCTGTTCATCCTTAGATGAACTTCATCCCAGATGGCTTCATCCTTAATTGATTCTGGACTGTGGATATGACCACAACTGAGGTATGCATAATGATTTCACCCTCTTCTGTGATATCACAGGCCTCTGCTGAACATGATATGGGTTCCTGTATCCACGATACCTTATTCTCAAATGCACTGTAAGTTTGGCTTTCAATCCAACTGGACATCTTGCTCATCACAACAGCTATTTTCATTGTGGTTTGAGCTACTTACAGAGAGAACTAAGTCACAGAGCTACCTGATAATGTCAGGGTCATTGAGTAGAGTTTGAGTATGCTTTCCTGCTAGCTATGTAGTGGCTCTATGCTCGCTTGACAGATTTTCATCCCAATGGCACTTGTACTGGATTTCTAGCCTTGTAAGGAACTTATTTTTATTCTATATAGCCCTTGGTACAAGCAAGTTTAAGAAAAAAAGGTGTACCTAGAAGAAGGGAGAGGTAGGTGGTTTTGGTCTTCAATAGGTAGGTAGGTCTCTTGCTTTACCGGAAATCTGGATGGGATTTTTTTGTTTTTGTTTTTGTTTTTTTTTTTTTTTTTTTTTTTTGGATGGTATTTTTGTTTTTTTGTTTTTTTTTTTTTTTTTTTTTTTTTTTTTTTTTTTTTTTTGTTTTAACACAGTGAGAATGCACTAATGGAAACAAACGTGCAAGCAGAAAAGTCTTACTAGACTGCATTACTAGAAATCCTATCCAGGTCTTTTATTTAAAACATGGTCAAAATGAACTGAAGAAAAGGAGCTGTATTAGCTCCTTTAATAAAGTATTCCTTTCAGTGTCTGTCAAAAAGTGGTCACATGGTAAACATTGAACAAAAATTTGAAATGTTAAAGGAATAAAACTCTTCAGGGAATAAATTATTTTTACAACTGGCCAATATAAAATAATACAGTACAAGTCTCTTAAAGTAGTAATTGATAAAGGAATAAAACTGCTAAAAGAGTATATTTTTCATTCGCTGGAGCTAACTGTATAATAGCACTCAGCTGTATTTAATCTCTAGAGGCCTACGGAACAGGCACAAAAATGAATGTAACTTAAAATCGACAGAAGTGATCTTTCATGAGATGTGCGCTACCTGCTGCCTACTGTCAACAGCCATGTTACTGCAGCAAGCCTGCTCACTCAGCCCCGCAGTACTTTGCCATTCTGAGCCTTTTTTATCTGGATGTTAAGTAGATAATTCCCAAGGCATCCCTATTAAGTGAAGAAGAATGAGTCTTCCAGCCTGACACCTGGGGAGACTCAGATACAGAGAGGATAAAGCCATTGCCCTGGGTCAGGCTGTTTTGTTCTACCCTGTAAGGTGGCTGTAATGGACTTTGGTCCTTCCACAGGGTGCTGGATAAAAACACATTAGAATAAAAATTTTGAGTTGTGGTTTCGCTGTATACTGCGAAACAGGACTTCAGCTGTGTTGGAACCAGATCCTTCAGCCTCCTACAGTGCACACCTGAATCCAGTATGGAAACCAGTATCAATTTTATATTAGTGACTGGTTAATTAAAGAGCTCTTACAATATATGATGGGGCTATGTGAGTGGGCTTCAAAGGCTGACCTCACATGGACAAAAAGAGAGCATCCCAAGAGGGAGGAAATTCTCCTGTGTGGCTATAGTGTGATTCTTGTTTCCCTGAGAAACAGGTCTGTCCCAGAAACTTTTTGAACTGTCATTGAGGAGAAGACGATAAATTTGTCATTAGATGCATTCAGAGAGATTCTTGGTTGAGGAGAGTGGAAAGAAAGTGGAGACATCGAAGAATGCATAGAAGTAGCATTTAATTTATCCTTCCTAGGTCTTGGTGGGTCTGTGAAAGGCCAAGTGATTTCTAGCTCATGCAGGCTTCACCCAGTGATGTTTTCTCCCGGAGGTCTCTTCCTGTTTTTCCATCCCTTGTTCAGACCATCTGTTCCTGCAGAACTAGTTTGTTCTTGAGATGAGTCGCACTAAAGCAATTGTATAGAATTAGGCTTTTTAACTGTGTCAGCTAGTTTTGTGTTTGCTGGTGCTTCTCTCCCACTGCCTGTGAGCTCATTCCCCATTAATTTGATCACAAATAAGACCAAGAGCTTTTATTTGAATAGTCTTAAATTTGGGATACATTTTAAAACAGAATACTTCTCTATTAAATAAACTTCCCAAACTATCTTCTTTTCGTAACACTTCCTTATAAAGCTATTGACCCAATTGTATTAAATTTCAAAGATATTTGAAATTTAGAAATACATCTACATTTAACAGCATTTCTAGTTTTGATATCCACTAAAAAAAAAAAGGTATAACTGGCTTTTTAATTTTTTTTTTTTTTATTTTCTTGCATTGTTTACATTGTTTAGTTCTAGAGGAGAATATGCAAGAAACTTTGATGAGTTGCTAAAAACAGTAGGAAGTAAACGTCCCAATGTAAAGCTCTACTTCAGAATTTTTTTTATGGTGGTTTTAAGCACATAGAAAGAAGTGATGAAAGGGAGAATAAGAATAAATTGCAGTATTCCTAACATACCCAATAATATATTTTGTTTCTGCCTCACTTCAGAATGACCCAAATGAATGTTGTTTAAACTTGGCTTATTTTGTAGCTACCCTTGAGAGTCTGGTAATAAATCAAATGCCGTACAAGTTAGTGCAGTAGTTTCAAAGCGCTGTGTATACATAACATATGTAGACTGAATATCACTTGTGCCTGAACCTCACTGTTTTTCTCTGTTGAGATCTGTCTCCATTCTCATGGAAACCAACCACTGATTGACAGTAATGCTATGAACTTCCACTTATTAGCTAATGCATTTTCACTGACTTTTCATGAAAAGAGGAGCTGAGCAGAGTATTATGGAATATTCATGGAACAGAATTCCAGAGAGAGAGGTCTGAGGGTCAGGAGGAGGGAGGGAATGGGAGACACATGCCAGATTGCCTGTAGAGAGTCCAAGCATGTGTTTTTTTTTGTAGCAATGATGCACATGCCTTTTGCGGGTGCAATTATTGCTTCTGCCTTTGAAAGTTTCACCATAAATCTGTTTCTCAATCTCCCTTCATTTTTGACCCAAATTAACCTCTTGTCCATACAGTTCTGTTACTGAATCTTGGTTTCTCTTGGGAATATCCATGCACCACCATGGTGTAGGTATTCTGTCCTGAATTTTAGAGATCACTGTGAATTCAAATCTGTTTCAGGACAGATTTAATTCATTAAGTATTTCTGTCTCTTCATGATCCTCATGCACTGGATTTTATATTTCACTGAGTCATTGCAATGAACAACACCACATGAGTGAAAAAAATAATTCACCCTTTATTTTTGGTCTCTGCCTACCATCCAGCTTTAGGCAAAGGCATACGATCTGTAAGTAGCTGAAAACTGAGACCTAAAGTATTTGAATATCCATTTAACATATCGTGACACTTTCCTTTTAATCTATCAAACGCTTAAAATCTGATTTCTCTTGTTCTAGCAATAGCTTGTCTTATTTGAGTGACACCTCAGGTCTAATGAAGCTGACTGTAGGTGACTCACAGCTAACTGTGCAACAGATGTGGGGTGAAAGCTTTTAGCAGCCATGTACCTCCAAGTGGGAATTCCCAGCCTGTAGTACCTGTGACATTGATACTGCGCTATTTTCCCATATCAGGCTCAGGCTTTATTGTGGACCTGACAGGTTCAAAGTCATATAAGCTACGCCTTGTCATAGAGTGCTTCAGAGAAGAGGGATTTACATGTATTAGCATTTACTAATTTTGTTTAGGAAATGGACAGAAAATTGCATCTTGATATGCTTGTACTCTTAGGGAGCTTCGAACCTGCTGTGAATTTTCTAGCTTGGACCTAATCCCTAGAATGCTAGCAAACATGCTTGCTAGGTGAAGAGATTGCAATTAAATACAATTGCTAGTTGTGCAGTGTCCAACAGAATCACATATGCACTGGTTTTAAAATGTAGTCTAAGTTACCTTGAAGAGCGACGTATCAGCATACAGAGTCATATCATACTACATACAAAATTAGGAACTTTCTGTGCCCTCTCCTTCTGGAAAGAGAAGCTCTTTGATAGCTTAGGAGCTTGTTTTGGGGAGAAACAGCATGTTGCTTGCGGTTTTCCCCAAATGCTTGAGGTCCGTCTTCTGTGGCATGTCCTGCAACGTGCAGGACTGATGGTGGGAGGGTAAGAGCTGTGGAATAGCTCACAAATGTGAGCCTTGCGGTGCTGGGTAGGTCAAGGAGGGTCAGATGGGTTGGTAGAATTTCGTGGTTCCTGGTGTGCTGCCCGCAGTGGTTTAAACCAACTGCAGCCTGCATCAGTTCTGTCAAACCTGAGTGGTAAGTGGTAGACTTCATCCCACGTGGGATGCAACTAACTAAATAGGGTTGGTCACTTGAGATAACTGTTGTGTATGGATGCCCATTGTCCTAAAGGCACCACGAGCTTAGCAAGTCAAAAGCTTTCTGCAATGCTATTTATCAAGAAAGCCATTCTTTTGAGCTAGAGGTGTGCATCTGGGCTCTCCAAATAGAAGTAATTTAAATCTATATATATATATGTACTTTTATTTATTTTATATAGGGCAAAGTTGCCTGAAGCCCATTTATTAGTTAATAACCCCCTCCAGCTTACCGTCTCTAATCTTGTAATGAAATTGAGTTAATAAATCCAAGATATTATTAAATAAAGTAAGTATTTAATATTACTTGTCCTCTTTCAATCCAAGTTGCAATACAACAGAATTTCATTTTATAAATAACACCTTTCGTGCTAGCACCACAGGGCATGATTCAAAAGAATCTAAATAGAACATGAATGCTGTAATCAAATGCAGACCCCAGGAAGGCAGATTAAAAAGGCATGTTGCTGGTTAGCGCAGCAGACAGGGTAAGTATAGCAGGTCACAGCAGAAAAGCTAGTTACAAAAACAAGGGCACAATCAAATGAAAATTGTTTGCTTGCCCACTCCAAACCGTGACTGACTGCTTCTGTGTCCGTGACCTATTTTTTTTAATAAAGGAAGATTTTGAGAGGTTGTTACATTTTAATTGCTTTGTACTGAACAAGAAAACAACAAAAATCTCAACTCTGCATCTGGAGGACACTAGGAGAATCTCTATTTACAGATAGAGACACTACTTCTGGAACAGACTTTTCTACAAGGTTTATCTCATCTGTCTTTTCTTATCTCATTCTTTTGCTCCCTCTGCCAAAGACTGTGTATTTCCTCCTATGTAGAGAAAGACACAGCAGAAGGGACAGCTGCAGAGAACTGCCATGAAGCTTCCCTTGCCGAAATCCTGCAAGTGTTCAAGTGCTGAGGGTAGAACTGGCAGGAGTGAAGGAAACTCTTCTTCAGATCCTGTGAAGCCCAGCATCCAGAGGCAGGCCTATCATAGTATGGCTGCCCTGGCCTGCTGCACGTGCCTGGCTCTCCTGCCTGCACTGTCTTTCTACCTTTCCTCCTCAAGGGTGTCACAAAGGTGGAGCGGAGGTTAATGGAGCAAAAAAGCAGAATTAACCTCTGTGTGCTTATCTGCAGCTGCTCCTGAGGTCTGGTCACAATGTGGCCTTTCTCTAAGTGCAGAGCTTTAGCTGTGTGGAGGGATGCGTGGAGAGGGGGAGAGAAAAGTCAGGATCTCCAAGTGCTCTTCTGTCTCTGCTGTGTTCCTTCACGCTTTCTTTGCTGAGATGGAGGGGAGCATCAGCCTTTTTGAGGCTTATCCTCTCTAGGCAGGCAGGTGAAGACAGCCTTAGGGTCATACTGTTGGTTTTAAAAGGATTCTGTTGAGCTCTGTATTTTGAGTGTGTGTGCATATGTAGAATTGCAGCCAAATGCATTCAGTCTTCTAGCTCAAGGGCTACCAGCCAAGTCAGGAGGTAGAAATAAAACTCTGATGATTTTATTTTTATATGTATGTGCATGTATACAGATGTATACGTTTCTATTTGTGTGTAACACTGTTATGACTGTTACTACAAAATATTATAAGAGAAAGCAAGTGTTTTAATTTGGTACCACCTCCGAGACTCCCACTTACTTGAATGTAAGTCCCCAGAAGAAGAAACATCCGTATTGTTGCCTCACCAAGCTATGTAAACAATGAAAATATTTCTGTAGGCAGTGTATTGCTTTTACTTTACAGATAGCATCAAAGTAGCTTAATGCAAATAATGAATCACCAGAATTAGTCCATAAACAGTATTGCGGAAAGAAAAAAAAAATAAACCTTCCAGAGTGGTCTGCTGTACTCAACGTAAATGAAATATTTAGTGGTGGCAGCAGCAAAAAATGAAATATGAGATCTTGCATCCCAAGTTATTAGTGACCTGTTAAAAGACAGGCTGAAAAGTGCCTTTGCCAAATTAAAACTTTGAAAAAGGGCACAAATGGGAAATGTCAAAATAAAAAATTGGAGGAAAATGATTGTCCTCCTGGCTCTTATTATTTTGCAGTTCTGAGGCTGTGGCCACCGTTAAAGGTAGTGAAACAAGAATGGCACAATTCAATCTCCTGAAATCTGTAATGGAAATAATCTACGTTGACAGGCAGACAGTTGGAATTTGCTGTGATTTTGATCACATTTGCATGATCTGTTTGCTGCATGTGGGGTTGTTTTTTTATTGTTTAGGCTAATTTTCAGAAACTTTGTCGGCTTTTTTTTTTTAATAGAAGATTTCATTTGGTTCTCTGCTCCCTGGCTTTAGAGTACAGCAATCCCTAATGCCTAATGATACTAAATAATAAGAATGTCAGAATGCTTAATTTAATGTCTGCTATTGATCTCCAGACCGTTCAGCAAATGACTTCTTAAACACAGAGGGCCATAAGCTGCCCTCACTTTTAGCCATGTAAATCCCCTAAAAGCAGCAAAGGTATTGGGAACCTAAAGTCAGTTGATCAGCCTGCTAATCCTGTTGCCTGCTTAGAAATGTTGAAGGCTTTCCTCCGCATGGACAGGATTTATTTTTTCAAATTCCGTTACGTTATTCTATGTGTGCCTCTCTGCTCTCTGAGCACCTCTCAGTAGTAAGGTTTCACTTGAAAGAACTCAGATTTGTCTCAATTTTCTTAAACGTTTCTGGCAATGCTAGTAAACATACAGGTAGCGAGAGGTGAATGATGAGCCAGTCTGTAAATAAGAAAAACAGTTCTTTGAGGTCCGATCAGCCAACACCTTCTCTCTGTTGCCCAAAGTTCTTTCAGGCTCAGGGACCTCTTTGGTATCAGCATATATGAGCTAGATGGTCAGATCTACAATTACACGCCAATCAGTGTGGTGAAATCAATTCGACTCCCCTTCTTCCCATAGCTCCCCCGATGCTGTATCGGTGATGTCACTCATACTGCTCTGTCTTAAGAATTCTCTTGAAAATGCTTCCTTTACTAAGATCACTTGGTATTGTAGAACTAGAAATGCTTTAACGATAGCTTCCCCAAAAGATCTGAGCCTGAAGGAGCTGTGAGTTACTATAAATTTTACATTAAGGCCTCTCGGCTTTTATTTTCGACCAAACTTCAATCTTCAGCTTGTCTCTGCCTTATCCACCTGCATTGTAGACTAATTGTTGCTTACAAGAGTCTGTGACAGGATTGCTACACCAGTGAGAACACACAGATGTAAAACTAATTAGTTTAAAAAACATGTTTTCATTTGTGTCTTGCGAATACGGTAGTCCTCAGGAATTCAGCAGATTAGGCAATATTTTTGAGATTTGGGAAGCTGAGTTTTGGGGTGGGCACTATACACATTCGGCATTGCAGCTCTGCCTCAAATGGAAGTCCCCTAGAAACGAATTGCAGATTGAGACTGCCAGGACATTTTCAGTTATCTCTGATAAATGACGTCTCTGATCTTTTAGTCTTTTGCCCCACTTCTCCTCTGAAGTAGGTCCTCACCTGCTGCACTCTGCTTTTCTAGTCATGACCTAAACCACAGCACTGCCAAGCACCTCATTTCTCATCAGCAATCTGTGATCTTCTAATGCTGGACACGCGAGGCAGGTTTAATAAGCTTGCTAATAATGACTTGTAGCATACTGGTTTCTCATAGAGTCGGGCCATCCCCCATTCTAGGTCTCCAAATGTGCTTGATAAATTATTTGAATTACTCTTTCAGTCGCCATCTGTAGTTCCTCATAAAGAGACTGCTATTTGCCGTGCATTGTGCCAAATCACGCAATACTTTTTTTGCAAAGCTAGGGACTGTACTGAAATCACCAAACTCATGTCACTTGTGAGCTGCAGTACCATAATGTGTTGGCTTTAAGTAGACTACAGTTGCAGTCTTGTGAGATGAGTATGAAAGCATTGGAACTCCAACCCATAAATCTCAAAAGTTATCGGGAGGTACAAGAGAAGAGAATTTCAGGAACCTTGGGTATTTAGATACATATATTTAAAAAAAATTAAAAATGCATCATAAAATGCATTATATTTTCATGATATGCATAAATAAATATACATATATATACATTCAGTTCTACACACATGTGTACTGTGACCTTCTCCTCCTTCCCCTTGCCTTGAACTTCCTCCCTGAATGTGTTCTAATGGCAGAGCGATGATCAGATCTAAAGAAACTCAGCACTGCGTGAAACCTTGGAATAGTGACATCTGTTGAATTTGGACAGTTTTGTTTGTCTACTGGGAAATCGCATGAACTTCCCAATATGTTGTTTTTTGGTTTTTTTTTTTTAAGTTCGTGTTCCCCTCCTCCTCCTCCTCCTCTCCCCCCGGTTCCTCCCCCCTCTATAAGGGAGGGTAGCTTCAGGAGACATGGCTGCTTTCTTGCTTTCTGGTGTGGTGTAAAGTTTTCCGTCGAGAGACAATAATGTACATTCCTCTGGCAGGACGGGATGGATTTTTTTGTTTCTCTTGCTGTTGTTTATTTATAAGACATTTCCTCTTGCTTAGTGGAAGTTTGATCGTAAGAGGCTCCAGTGATTTTCCTTCCCACCTCTCCCCTCCCTAATTTCTCTGCCTCGGCACTCGCTCTGGAACAGAGCGAACTCAAAAAGCCCATCGGCGCAGGGCGCGCTTCGCAGCCAAGCCCTGCCACTCTCCAGAGACTGTGAGGTGATTCTCCTTCGTCACCGCTTGGACCAGGAACCACAGCCCTGGTGAGTGGTGAGCTCCCAGAATTTGATGTGTCAAGGCTTCTATTCTCGGGGCCGCCGCCGCGAAGCAGGAAATAAAGGTTTTNAAAATGTTAATCCTTCTCTCGGAGTTTCTGTCTGGCAAGTTTTCATGCCTCTGTGTTCTGAGCATTTACATTATGCTCTGAATACCTGATTGCCCAGCCAAGCAGAAAAGAAACTCTACAGCGGATGCATAGTAAAAGAAAATGCTTCTGTGGAAGCCACCTCTGGGAATAGGAAGAACTAGTTGGTTTATAGGCTGCTGGTCCAGTTGAGGGGGAGGGAAGGGCTGGATTTTAAAATATTTTTTAATATTTTTTTTTTAACT
>VXBJ01007637.1:170864-205823 GCA_013400055.1 Nycticryphes semicollaris | reverse complement strand
CCCACGTACATACTTCATGTTTTCATATCTCTGCCTATAAATAATAAATCTCTTCAGCGGCTTCGGAAGAGAGCAGTTCCGAAATACCGGGGTTGACCGCCACCCTCGCTATCGGTGGCGCCTTCCCAGCAGGCAGGGGAAGGAACGGGAGCCCCAGGCCACCAAGGTGGGACCATGCCCAGAGATAGCCAGTGCTCTGGGGCTGCTGCTCCGCTCTGGCTCGGGAAGCGTCAGCCGGTTGTGAGTAGCAAAAGGTGAATACGCCCGTGCTCGCTAGTGAGGCTGTTTGTTGCCATCATAGCTGACATGCCTGACCTTTCCCACTCGTAAGCTGTAGATATCCACCCTGGCGCTTGTGAAGATAAATTCACTGTGCCACCTGCGATCCACAAGGCTACAGCACATCTGCTATTTATACCGCGCCCGGCTGAAATCGCTCCCTGCAGCCCCAGGACTTGCCCGGCTGCTGGGAATAGAGGGAGAAGGGGACGGCTAGGGGAAGAGGGCTCGGCGCTGCCCCTTGTCCGTGCCTGGGGGAGCAGAGCTGAACTTCCCTGCGGTGGGACCCAACGCACCTTGATGAAAAAAAAAAAAATCCCCCTTTTTTATTTTAACATTTGAGTAACACACTGGCAGAAGATCACATATTTCATCCCTATGGGTTTGCTTGAAGAAAAGAGTGAAGTCAGGGAGCATTTGCTTTTTATCAGGAAAGCGAGGTTAACCATTCATTAGAGCTTGTCAAGAAACCTCAAATTTAAACCAGGCACAGGAAGAGACTTTCAGTAGGACAATGGACAAGAATCATTAGTTTTGTGCGCTGTAGGTACCCAGCATAGGCATTTTAATTTGACTATCTGAAAACCAAAGCATCTCAGGTTCACGTAAATGTTAATCTTTGTTTCCCTTATCCTCATTTTTTTCCAGATAGTGGGGGGAAAAAAAGCATTTATTGTACTCAGTGTTTCCAAGACCTTGGGGTACAAGATAGGTGTTAAATTACCAGTGGGAATAGAATTAATATTTATTTATTTTGTCCCTTCTTACTTTCATTTAACAGAATGATGTTTCACCATGTTAAATTATAAAAAGCACTCAGTTATATTATTAGTATTTCCATTCTTTATAAAGAAAACTTTATTGTGCTTTTGGACCTAGCTTTTTCCTGTAAAATCAATTAAATCATTGCCTCTCCTTCTTAAATGCCACTGTACTGTGATTCCTGAGACCATGGTGCGGCTTAAATGAAACAGCAGCTTTGAAATTAAATAAACAAGGTTTATATAGTTATTAGACATGGTAGATTGCAGTAGCAGGGCAGACTTTTCTGGTCTGAAGGTAAGCTGTTCACGCTTGCATTTCATCTGACTTTGAGCAATAAACTGCACTTATGAGTCTGGATAGGCAGTTATCCTGGAGAATATGCCTTCAATATTCTCCATGAATCTGTGAGAGCAGCTTACACACATGCACACGGTGTAAATGGGGGAAGTAAATTTTGAACTCCGTGTTGCTGACTCTGGGAGCTAGTAATGCAGGTATCATAGCATCTCTGCTCTTTCTGCTTCAGTCTGGAAAACCTCTAGTGTTTTTGTGCCGTTCCTTACCCACTTCTTTCTGCTTTATGGACTTCTGAACCTTGTTATGACTGAAGTTACTATGCTGGCTGTGTGCATACTGCAAGTGAGAAAAAAAATGAAGTCCACAAACTGTGGATAACAGCAGATCCCACAATACAGTGAAATCAAAATAGGATGTTGTATGCCAAGACAGAGAGTTCTCATGGTCCTTATCTCTGTATGGAATAGCTGGAAGTGGTTACAGTTTCCTTCATTTAGTATAACTGAATGTATTGAGGGCTGAGTATCTTCAGTGAGATATTGACTGCCTGATGGCATGCGTCCTAATTTCAGGACATGATGTCCTGGCATGAAGATAGGGTAGCCTTTTGTCCCACTGAGTCTCGAGTGCCTGAAATCTAAGCTATGTTACTGTGTTGGTGTCTGTCCAACAAAGATGTGTGTTCTACTTGTACCATGTGGAAAAATGAATAAAATATCTAAAGTTAAAAAACAATTCATAAACACCATATGCACATACATACTGCATGCACAACTTCTCTTTGAAAATATTACAATGGGAGACCCTTCCAGATTCTGGTTGTAAAAGACTGTAACTTAATTTCTTTTACAGGTTTTTAGTCAAAAAAATACTGAAACAGAGTCTGTTTTCTTTCAAATCAGCAAAAATAGCATAGAATAGAGAGTTTTCTTTAAAATGAAATATTGATCTGTCTGTCTAACGTACAGTGCTTCTAGAGCTACCGACCTCTTAGCTTGTAGGTGCCAAAAACTAATTCACACTTGGGGATACTGAGGCAGAAATTGGTGAGGTGACTAATCTAACAGCATGTCCTGATGGAGTCTGTCTGACTCCAAGTCCCCTGCCATAGCTGCTTTGATTAACTTGCCAGAGTTTCAGGTGTAACCTGTATGTGGATGTGGGAATGGAGGGCTCTGCAGGTCCCCAGGTCACATTGTGGGGGTGAAGCTTGCTTCTTGGAAGCCAGAGCCTCTTAGAGCAACGATACCTAGCCCCAGATATTGTTGAAAGGGGCTGCTCCATAGCTGTGGAGCACCAAACTTCTTGTGGCATGTATCTTCTGGGGGAGGCATCGTTGTTTCTGCTGAATAACTGGCTCACCGAAGAAAAACCATAAAGGCCTTCGTGCTCTTTTGGTCCCTTCCCCTGTTTGTTACGGCAGTACCATCGTTTGTTTTGCTGGCACAGGGCTGCAGTGTCTTTGTAAAACTGGAGAGAAGCTATGGCACTAGGTTAGAAATGAGATGGATGACATTGCCGCAGCAGGGAAAGAACAGAGAATATCTCACGTGCACTTTCTTCCCAACCCTGAAATCTGCATCTGGGTTTAATATTAGATAGGATCACTGAGGATAATTGTGGTTGGCAATTTTTACTTTTTAATGGCTTAAAATGACCTGTGATGTATTAGGCTCAGCAGTGTCGCTCCATAGCATGACTTCATTGTGAGACTTCCTGCCTCTACTAGAATGAGGGGTGCCGATGGTACCACTTCATCCATATTGCTGCTTTCAGCATGTGGTACCCTGCTGTGTAGGGAATGCTACAGCTGTTTTTATTTTAGAAATATTAGTAGTCTGTCTGATATTATATCAATGGGACTTGCTGCTCCATAAAATTGACTGCTCTGCAGAGCAAAGACACAAGTACAAGGGCAAGCTGAGTCATTGGCTGTATTTGGATGTGTTTTCGCTTACTTTTGTGGGGAAAAGACGTATACTTGACAGGAGGAAAGCTAATTCTTCTCTGTCAGTCAGTGGAAGGCAGAAGGTTTAGTGAGAAGAGATCAGATGGGCTTGAATGAATTTTGTAATTCTGAACGTATCTAGGAAATAGAGCTGAATGATGTATAGAGAACTCCTCTGTCAGTGTGGAAAATTAGAGATTTGAACAAGATGAGTTTAATACTGAAATGAAACGAGAAGAAGTTTATGATTAATAGGGTCTGCCAGAGACAGCCTACTTATATATAACTTTGGAGGCTTAGGAAATGATCCTTGGGTAGATGTGGGTCTGAGGCCTTAAGGGGAGAGGGGTGGCCGCACAGGTAACCCCAGCTGGCTTGTCTCTTTTTGGAGAAAGACCCAAAATTTTTACAGAGCAGACCTAAAATGGAGGAGGTAAATCTTTAATTTCACAAATTCAGAGCATCTTTTAAAATATTTTACAAGGTTAAAAAGATAAATTAGGAATAAAGTATGTGTTGAGCTGAAACAGGCTTTTGGTTCATCTCATCTTCACTCCTGCTTTGGAAGCAACTACAATCAATTGTTTTAGGGCAAGACATTTTCCTTCCAGATACTACCTACTAAACGCTGGACACAGAGGCCACGTTTTCTGACCCCTGGGATGGTCAACCTGCATCCTGAAACATCAGCTTGTTACAGTAACTCATAAATGGCAAAATATGCAGATAGAGGAAATTTGCCTTGTCTTACACAGCTACAGATGCAGCTCATAATCATTAAAATTACTCATTGGCCTGTGAGGAAAACACAAAGAAAACTATTTTGTAGAAACTAAGAGAAAAGGCTAAGATTCACAGCTCACTTCTTATATTTATCCTAGGCAAATAATTAGCTGTTTTGTTATATTCTAAGAAACTTTGGAAAGTTGGGTTATATTCTCCCCTCAGGACATGAGGATGTTCTGTATATTTTGCCTTGCGCACTCCTGTTTTGAAATTTTCCTTCAGAGTCAAAATTATTTCTCCTTTGAACACCTTTATATTTTTTCCTTGTGTAAGAGAAAAGCCACATTCCCATACCGGTGTTTTCTGACTTACAATTAGCCATGTAAAGTCAGCAAACACAGAATAATTACTTCTAATGTAGAATTTGTAATAAGCAAGTTTTATTAGAAATGGGGAAAGTGCAACTCTGGTCTTTGCCTGCCTCTCTCCAGAGTCCCATCCTAGTGCACTTTCCTTTAGGTGGCACTCCCACATTAACTTGTGTATGACCTGAACAGCTGTTTATGATCTGTCATCTGTGTCTTGAAATATGATGGAGAGACTTAGAAGTTATATTAATTGTGGTGTCCACATCCTCTCTTCATTATAAGTTGAAAATTGCTGTTCAAATATTTCATAATCAAAAATTAATCCCAGTCTACCTGTTCCAAATCATATATTACACCCTCTGGGAATGAATCCCAAATCCCTGTTACAATTTGGATGTTCTCTCCTCTGGGTATTGATTACAAATTCTGGTTATTGTTCACATACTTTGTCATAGGGGAAATTAATCTCAAGTTCCTGTCTACTGTTCTGGGACTGAAAGCTATCTATAATTAAGATTTTTCTATTAAATGGATATTGACGATGAGCTTTTCCATCTACATTTTGGGGGTTATCTTCTGGCAGGGAAATTCTCTCTCAGCTCATGGTGAGATTCTTCTGGCTGACTATTCTGACCTCCAGTTTTCAGTCTCCTGTGAGTGCAGGCATTTTGAAGGAGCCGGTGGCATAGCTGGGGTGTTCTCTGACATTGATGTTGTGTAAGGAGATACAAACATTTTCACAAGGACTCAGCAGAGTCGACCAAATAAGATGGCTGAATAAAACCAGAAGCATTGCATCAACAATGTAGAGGAAGATGCGAGTGTGCAGTACGGCAATCATGACGTGCCCTGCAATTGCAAACCAGTTGCCACACAAAACCATAACTGTCTCAGTTACATAGAAGGGAGGAATAATTTATCCTCTTTTTCAGTGGTGGGTAGAATAAGAATGAAAATGCTACAGTGAAAGGTAGCAGTATAAAAGCACCAGAGAAACGATGTATTTTTGATGTGTGAATCTGCATTCTGTCTGATTAGTTTCAGCAACTTTGACTACAAAAACAACTGCTATTATTTCCATGTAGATACAGTGATTTTCCATATAACGATACAAAGCACAGAGAATAAGAGTCTTCAGTTCCGTAGAGGTGTCTCTCCCTGTTTCTTCACGGATGGAAAATGGGATCAGAACAGCCTCAAATTTCAGAGAAGCTGGAACCTGGACCTCGGTTTTCTTGTTTCAGACCCACTGCTGCTGCTAATAGACATGGTGTTTCCAGTGGCAACAGTTGGCTCACGCATTCTTTCACACTTCAGAAGAGATCCCAGTTTCCTTTTTTTCCCCCTCTTCTTTAGCAGTGGGCAGCCCTGCAACCTTTTGATCATACCGACTTTGTACGATACATGACTGAACTCAGCTATGCCAAACATCCTTTTAGAAAGTTTGACATTTGTGCCATTTGAAAAAAGAGAGGGAGAGAGAAGGAGAGAGGGGGAAGAATGAATCCTGGCGGCTTCCTCCTGCCCTTTTGATTAAGAGTGCAGTAAGTCAGCAGAAGAGGTGGGACTTTTAACAAGCAGGGGGGTGTGCAAGCGGGTTGTGATCTGTGATGTATGCACATACACACACATGCATGCAGAGAAGAGGAAAGAGAGAAGGGAAAAAGGAGTAATCAGAAATTACTACAAAAAATTAATTAATTGATGGAAAGTATATGGTGACAGCCAAAGAGACTAGGAAAGACAAAGGAGATGGCCTTTGATCCTATCCTAAACTAGGTGAAGGAGGTTGAGCTCGGAAACTTCCAAGGTCCCACTCAGACCTAATAATTTTAATTCTGTAACACCTTTGTTCCTATTATTCCCTTGCAAATGCTATTTTTTGTGTCCTATTCTATTCTATGATAAATTTTTTGTAACCGTTAATACTTCCAAATTTTTGCCCACCTCTGTTATCTCCATCTTGAAGGTGGTGCAGAGTTTATGGAACTATTGTAACATTGACATGCAAAGAGAACGAGGACAAAACTTAGCTATTCTAGTATTTGCAAAAGAAGGCAGGGAGAGAAGGCTATTGCATAATTTGGACAAGTCATAAGACTTCCTTGTGTCTGCTAACTCAGTCCCTTCATTTAGTTAAAATGCCAAAGGCTCATTCGGAAAAAAAAAGTCCTAGCCTTACCATGAGTTAGAAAATTGCCCAGCTTGCTCCCTTCCCAACATGCTCACTTAGATTTTTGCTACATTTTAGAAATTTTAGTTCCCTTCTTCTGTTCCTCCGAAAAAGAGACAAATCTCCCAAGAAATTTTTTGTTACTGTCTGCCTTGTGAGGCGATCTTGGAGAAGACTGTGTTTGCATTACATGGGGGTACATGCCACACTCCTGGGGAGAGATTTGTCAAGTGGGCTCTGTGATGATCCTGCCATGGCCTAGCACATATTCAGGACAGGAAGTGACCCAAAGGATCATGTAACTTTGCAGGAAGTCCAGGTAATCAGCCCTTGTGAGGAACAACTTCATGGCTTGGTCACAGGGGTTTCTCTGTGAGCTTCAGGGATCATCCCACCTGGTGCTCCACTTCAGTCTTTAGACTGAAGCCAATCTCCAGTGACGTACAGGAGAAAGCTTTTGTAGAGGGGCAATACTGAGGGGTTTTACATCTTCCATCGGTATAACCAGTGCTGGCCTTTGCTGAAGATGTGCTACTGGACTGAATGAATTGCTGAGTTAATGCTTTGTGATATACCATTATTATTATTTTTTTCAGAAGAGAGAGAGAGGAGGAAAGGAGACAGGAAAAGGGGTGTGTGAGGAGAACTAGCAGGCCAGAAGGGGCACTAATGTTAGACAGGGTCTTTAAAAGTCCTAAAGAAAAAGTACTGAGTTTTCTAATGTAGGCTTGCAATGATGTGTAAAATAGTTCCCTGTGTGAAAATCCATATTGATTTTTTTTCTTTGTTTGTAGAGAGATTGTTCTCAGAATAGAGAGGCTTTGACATTTTGCCTTCTCATGTACTTAATCAGTCATTTGTGTCACTTTTACACACACGTGTGCTTTGTCTTCTCTTTGTCTGTCTGCAGAGGATTGCTACTTGCTATTTCATCCAGATCATTTGTAGAGTTACAGGTAATGGATAATGGTGTTAGAGACTCTCCTGCAACTCTGGTGGTCATGGGATGTGTGGTGGTAGGGAAGACATTATTTGGGTGGTGAAAAGAGTGGATAACACAAACGACTGACTGTTGTAGTCCATGATACAGTTAATTGCCACATGTGCCAACCTACAGAACTGTGTTAACTTTGGAAATCTAAAGACTTCTGTGTCATCAGGAGCTGGAGGTTACTGTTAGACTTTTGCCAGTTGGCTTTGCAGTCAGAAAAGGTAGCTTCATTTTTTTAAAACCTTTGCTAAAGAAATTTAAATTATTTTTTTTTCAATAATGTCAATTATTAATCTGACTGACGATGTGAAAACCAGCTCCTCTTGAAGCTCGTGCTAGTCGCCATTCTTATGGTGAAATTTTATAACTGCTGTGGTCAGCAAAGGTTTGTGTGGCCAGAGATGGAGAGAACTTAGGGGAACAGTTTTTAGTGAAGAATGTTGACTTTCCTGCTGCGAGGACATAGGTGGAGAACCACAGGTGTTATGGTGCCACAGACAGGGTCTTGCTGCTTGGCTTTTCGTAAAGCATTCCCTTTGCTTGTCAGAATGCTCTTAACTTCTCTGGATTTTCCTGTGACAGGTCTGGCTGTTGTGGTGGTGGCAGCTTTCCTTTCTGTGTCAGTGTTGTCCAATGGCTGTGCTTTAGAGGGGGAAGGAGGCAGCTGGCCAGGAGCTGGTTGTGTTGGTGCTCACCCTGCTCAGTGTTATTGCATGGAAGTGAAATCCAGTGGGACAGACCGGGGGTGGTGAGGGTGGTTGATCCTTGTGGGAATCAGTGCCTGTGCTTTTGGGAACAAGGGAGAAAATGGCTCATGGAGCCCAGCTTCTGCGTAGCTGTGTGCAGACACAGGCTTGCTGAAGTCGTGTTTTTAACACAGTTGGATATAAATGGCCCGTTTTTACCTCTGCATACATCATCTACATCATCCCTTCACTTCCTTCCTCTTTAAGTGATGTCTTATGCATAGATTTGTCATTTACGCTCCAACTGCATTTTGCATTATTACATTTTAATGATATTTGAAGTTCTTTCATACATATTTGAGTTCACTGATATAAATGAAAAAAGAGAAATAATCAGCATACTTGGTTTATCTGATGGCATAAAAATGTTATATCATAACTTTGGCAATTTCTTGGATAAGATCAAGCACAACATCAAATACTAAGAGAGGGTCTAAGTACAGCTGTCTATCTGAATGGCTCTAAGTTGGGGTCGTTCAAAGTCAACAGCTGAACTTCGCAGTTTGCCCCCATTTGTGCCTCAGATAAAAACCATTAAAGCAATTCTACCCCTTAAGCTTTGTAACTCATGGGTTTGGTTAAAAAGAAACTGAGATCTGAGTGGCCCTTGACCCTCGTTGTCTTTTTGTAAAAATGAACATCTCATGTATTGGCTTTGTTTGAGGATGCTCTGCGAGATCTAGAGGGTCTAACCTCCTCCACACCATATCTCCTGCTGACTTACGATCTGTTAAAATCTATTAGGAATCTTGAAGCTTGAGGGCAGAATTTTGTGTAGGGATAAAAGATGCTTTCATGTTGGTGCTGTGGGATATTTTTTTTTTTTAATTCGTTCTCTCATTCTCCGTTTCATGAAAATTCATTAATCTGTGACATTTAAAGACTCTGTCTGAGAGGTGTCTGGAGCAGCGGCCGGCTGCATACATCAATAGTTTCTCAGAGTCTGGCACTCTGTCAATATTTGGGGCCCTCAGTAACAGCACTTAAATGCACTGCCTGCCAGCCGTCACGCTCTTAGCATGTCTGTAAGAGTCTGAATGAGCGGATATTAGCACGTCAAGTCCTTTCACAACTGGCAACACTTTAGAGACAAACTGCTTGGTAGGTATCTCTCCTCTTCCCTCCCCTCCTGTTTTCTGGCATGTCTTCTTTGTTTATCTGATGTGATTTATGTATTTACACACAAATATGCATCCTGCAAGGAGGCATCATAAATCCTGAGGCTAGAGGTGGTATAATGGCGTAATCTATATAACAGTGGAAATGGGCTGAATCTGGATTTGGACCCAGAACCAGATTAAGCTCGGGTTGACTCCTGGGCCAGTTGAGTCAGGAACAGAGTTTTGTTTGGATTTCATGGTGCCAAAATCTTTAGAGTTTAGTTCCAAATAATGAGAATCTTGGACAAAAATTTTACAGGAAGTGCTACTGTGGCAATATTTCAACCAGCTCCAAACCAGAAGTGGAAAACAAGCCATTTCAAGACTTGGGTTGAATTCAAATCAAAACTGTTAGAGCAGGTTCAGAATCCAGACCTTCTGTTCCCTTTTTTAATCCTATCCCACTGCATAAATTGGATTCGCAGCTGAATATTAGTCTAGATTACCCATGAAACCTCCCTTTTCAGTGGAAAAAAAAATCAGGAAAGGAAAATATTTTTTCCCCCCTAGCAGAATAGGAAGTACAGTAAAAGAAATGTGGATTCACTGACGTTTATTGCTGTGTCGTGTGTGCTCTTCCTCCCACCCCCCCACCCCACCCCCATTCTATTTGGTTGAAACGTTATGGCCAGAGAGCAAAGAATGTCTTTTATCATGCAATGGTGTCTATTTTCTCTTTACCCATTTTACTTCACCTCTTGCTTGTTGTGTTGTTGGATCTATGGCTCTGAAACCAGGTTGTGTAGAGAAGTGAATGGCCACGGTGTCTGGAAGTTTAGATTGGCTTTTTAGAGCTGAATTGTAGGCAGAAAGCGGGCCATGAAACCACATCTGAATGTTTCCATTTCTAAATCTCCTTAGAATATTCTTTTTTCTACCCTATTTTTGTGCCATATATACAAAAGGGAGATGAAGGGATGGGTGCAGTGAGCCCTCACATTTTCCTGACTGAATTTTGGGAGTACATTCTTAGAAGAATAAATGTGAACTCAGAAGCTCTCTGAAATCACTTCCTTATCATTCCTACTTCACAAGTCCCATAACACAGCCCCTCAGCTGTGACCTCTAGCACATTCTTCAGTGCTAGCTTGAGTCAACAACTTCTTAATCCTTTTCCAATAACATCCAGAAACTTTTTTTTTTCAATACACTTCCAAACTTCTCCTGGTAACACCTGCAAAAATTTGGCATGATAACAAAAGAGACAAAATTATTCTGCTAGAGCTACCTTACAAAAGTAAGACACAACAAAAATAGCTAACTACCTTTTCTCAATAATTTCTGTGCTCTTTTTAGCACTCTTATCTGTTGCCTTTATCTTGATTTTTCGCTTATTCCAACTACAGCTGCATCTGATCTCCATTTTCCTGTTTGTGTCCCCAGAGCACCTGCAGTTATACAGTATTTTATCACCTGTTGGATAAAAAGGAGAACCCTGTGAAAGTTTACAAATGTCTCTGCAGAGGCAGTGAGTAACAAGGGATGCATTTATCCCTGCGTCAGGCCAAGGAGCAAAGGGAAAATAAACAGGCCTAAGGCTTCTGTGAGTATTGGAGATGTGTCTGGCTAGATGGCAGCAATGGCCAATAAGTACAGACAATCAACAGGGAGGAGGCTTTATTTTTAATCATAATTGCTCCTTTTGCAGTGAGGGCACTCATACGTGCAGGGGAATGGCTGACTGAAAATGCTGTCCTAGGCCAGAGTGTGGTCACCTTGGCAGTGCCCATCATAGTCTGTGCTCCTCTGGCAGCACCCTTGCAGGAGGCTGGGGGCAAGGTGCAGCCATGGGGGCTGTGAAACAGCAGCCGTGTTGCCTAAACAGCAGCAGCCCCAAGGATGGAGAAAAGTAGCATGGGGTTAAAGCTGCGGTGAGCCACCAGCATAGCTGGACCACCCAGGATCAGGCCCATACAGTAACAATAATTACCCCATATACTCTACAGTTGCTCTTTCTCAGTCTGTACTTTGCACTGCCTTCTACAGTCTCAGCCAAGTAACATGCCAGCTTTCCGTAACCCACGCACCTCTTGTACCCAGGGAGCACATCTCAAAACATAATGGGGCACATTTGCAACTCCGTCCCCAGTGTTTTAAAAACGTGACTGACTGTATTGTCAGTGACAGCCATGTGTGCTCTCAGAAACCTCCCCACCCCCAGCCCTGGCTGCTGCACATCAAAGTCGAGAAGTTTGTAACGTTGCATTAGTTTCTATTTCTGTGATGTTGATTTCCTAAGGAGCTCTGAAGTTATATTTTGATTAAGCAAGTTGGCCTTGCGAGATGCCAGGCATCTTCAAAACAAAGGCATGCAGACCTCTTCCCTTCAGCCTCACAGACTCTCTCCACCTCTGTGCAGATGTTGAACTTGCATTTCCCATTCCTACCGGTGGCAATTGTGTACCTAAAGCCCTGCACGGAGAATTTGGAGTTTGCCCATGAGGCTTTCCACTAACCAGCTCTTTCAATCCCGTCTCCCTTTCCTTCTCTGGAGGGATGAGAGGATTTGTCCCCAAATAATGTGGGTAGAAAAGTGCTGAGGGGATCTTGGGTTTCAGGCTTCATTCAGTACATGTCCCTGTTGGTTCCTTTTAGCTGTAAACGAGATGCTTTCTTTGAGCGCTGAAATTGATGAAGCAGGAAAAATCTAGACTTGTCGTCCGTTCATATTTTACCTCTATTAATAAGTAATTAATTAAAAAAGAAACTGATGTTCCCATGATGGGCTGCTAAATACATGCAAGTGAAACTATTGGCATTAAAAAGAGATTTGACTGCAGTTGAGCAGTTTTTCATACTATAGTAAATCATATAGGCCCCAGCTGAGATGAGCAATCTATTGTGCTGGGCACTGTAGAGACATGCTGTAGGAGGTGCATCTAACCCCGACAAGCTCAGAGACAGCAGAGACAAAGTGTGGACAGAGAGACAACCATAAAGAAACAAAATAATAACTCACCTTGGACACAAAGACAGGGATTGAACCAAGAAGAGAATGCAGATCCCCTGCCTCCCAGCTCTTCCTTCATTAAGTCAGGAGCCAGTCAACTCACAGTTCAGCCCTTAGATTTAGAACTGGGTAAAACTGTTAAATGTTTAATTTGCTGAAAACTGCTTGCCTCGGATACAGGTTATAGCCAAAACTATGGAAAAAAATAAACTGAGAAAAATTGAAAAGGAATGTTTTGGAAAGCCAAAAGGTTTTGCTTTGGTATTTCTAAAGGTTTTTGAGGTTGGGTTTTTTTTTTGAAACTAAGTAATTTTTAATTCAAATTTATCGAACACAAGCCGAAAACTAGACCATTTTGTTAAATAACTAGGTGGGGTTTGTTTGGCTTTTTTTTTTTCCTTTCCGTCTTCTCAGTTCGGTCAGCTAGCCAAATAAATCAGTTATTTGCACAACTGTAATTCTAATTAGAATGTTGGACCCTGGGGACTTGGGCTATATATTTCAATACAGTACATATTTATAATACCAAGTACCCTGCCCGGTACTCCATATATAATAATAGCAAGCAGTCCAGTGCACTGGGGAGATGAAGGCACTGGAGAAGACCCAGTGCTTTTTAGATCTTAACATTTTTATTTTTGGTTGTAGTAGTATTTTGGAGGGTATTGCTTACAAGATAAAATTTGCGTTTATTTGAGCAACTCACAAATGGGATTGACTGCAAAGCTGTCATTAGTGGGAAATAAAGCAGAAGAAGGAACAAAAGAGGCGTTCTCAGCAAAGTCTGACACGTAGACACTTTTAGAGATCCTTGTTGCCACAGGAAAAATGCTGGCCTCTCATTCTGCCACCACCCCCCAAAATCCTGAAAAACAAGCAGATAAGTACAGAGGCTATTTGTTAAGTGCTGCAACTCAAACACTCTTCTGCTGTATTGTTGTCTATTTCCAGTGTTTCTACTTTACAAACAATTTAGTCATTGCTATGTGATCACTACTATCTTGAAGCAGTTTCCTCTTGTTCCACAGGGCCCATTTTCTGTGAATGACTTCCAATGGGAGTTTCTCTGGCATGAGGTATTCCTGATGTGCTGCTTGCATGTGTAGATGTTGCTACTCCTTGTAGGTAGCTGGTAGGAACTGAAGGAGTCACTTTAAGTTTGTCTACGTTAGTCTTCCTCTTCTTCTTGTAACCAATATTATTTAGTGTTTTCTCCATTTACATATGTCCATGAGAAATAAATGCATGATGTTATTCAACCTTATGACCTTGCTAGAGAAACATTTATAGGGTGAGATGTTTTCTTCCCAGCACAGTCAGTGTTATTCATTCTGCTCCTTTCTTGCAGGAGAGCCCTGTAGCTTGAGTTCTGATACCCAGAGCACTCTGCTACTTGCTCTGCAGTGCTGCAGCCTGTGCTTTGGCAGGGAACATCCTTCCAGGTGATACTCTCTGCAGCGTGCAGGCTGATGCTGGTTTTGGCTCTGCCTCAGTCCCAGTTGAAAGGCTTGGGTGTATGTTCTATATGATCTTCCTGTAAAGAAAAGGACTTCTGCTTCTGAACCCAGCTGGCTCAGTGTATTAGTGGTGGAGAACGATGCCTGTAGGATTGCTGTCCCTTGACTGTTAAGTCCCTGAAGATTAGGACCTGGCTTTGTAGTGGAGAACTAGATTGTTTATTTCCTTTGACTGAAGAATAGTAATTGTAGGGAGCACCAGTGCCAGTCTTGTTCCAGTAGTAAGAGACTTGGCCAAGCTGTCTCTGACTCCCCACAGGTATTCTTTGATGAGGTTAGTTTTGTGCACATTTTTGGAAATTTCCTCTGACATCTGAGAAGACCTCATATCCCTTCTGAAATCTGGGGCATTACTGGACAAAGTAAAGGTCTTCTCCAAGCTGTTAGAGCTTCTTTCTTCCTTCCATTACCTCACAGCTACCCCATTTAATACTATCTGATAGGAGGTGCCACAGGATTCAAGATAAGTGGAAATGTGGTAGGAAAAAAGGGTAAATAAGATGGGTGGGACTGGAGACTTGACCAGGGGAGCTGAGAGTATGCAGTACTTTGTGGGAGGATGGGCAAACATTATGCAGTACTTTGTGGGAGGATGGACGTACATGTGCATGTAAGGAGTAGGGAGCTGTTTTCATGAGTCTTCATTTGTTCAGGATTTCTGCTATGACATTTCAACAGTCCTAGTACTCAACCCTAACGCTCAGAATATTCCCCAAGAGGTTACATGATGCCTATGAGAGTTGCAGTCCAGCAAGAGAGGTGCAACAGCACAGGTCTTCCTGCAATTGCCACCAGTGCCCTGGTGTAGAAGACTGTAGAGAAGTGAAATTTTTACCTCTCTCAGTTGCTGTTTTCTTTGTATGCTGTCTGCTACTGTACCAATCAAAGGTTTGTCTAGACCAGAGCTCAGGGTTACTTATTATCCTCATAATCCAGTTCCTTTTGCCGACAGCAGTGGCTTATGTGGCTAAGTCAGAAGGGAATGCTCACATCATGGGTAGCCTCTTTTCTATGATCTTCATTAAGCTTTGGACCATTAGCTCAAGATGCATGATTATTTTGTTTGTTCAAACAGCAAGACAAGCAGAGTCTCCTCTGAGTGTTTCTTTCAACCAAACCAGCATGACTGAAAACTGGGAGCTTGCCAGAAAACGTTACGTGAAATAGTAGTGGCAGGTTCATCTTAGTGTGGGCGGAGAGAGAGCTGTACCTTCTATTTTACTACTTCAAACATGCAGTGTCCATATGCCATAGTTGAGCTGGTTTATGGATGGAATATGAAGGCTACTACTTGATCTACTTCATGCAAATCCTGTGCGAGTGCGGTGGATATGTAGTCTTAGGGTAATGAGTATCAGCTGTTGTTGCAGTCCAAACACACAGCATCAATATTCAGTGTGCTATAGACAGTCTCATTTTTCTCCTTCGTATTTAGTGTTAGTACACAGAGCCAAATACTAAAATGGGGAGGGGGGGAGAGTTGGAGGGGTTGGGTCACATGATTAAATTAATACCATTAATTATTTAGAAACAATCAAAGGAAATACAAGACATCTGGCTTTAAGCCCAAACAACTCATGGCACTGCTGTTGCCTTGTAACCTCATCAGCTCTTAGTCCAGTCATCTCTCTTCTTTCGTTATGAACACAGGAGATGCCCCCCCTTCCTTCTTTCCTGCCTTATTTCTGGCAGCGTGGGACACAGATCACAAGACTGGACTATAGAGTTGTCTGATTTTGCATGTATAAACTCTGATTAGTGCTACAATGAAAAGGCATCCCCCCCACCCCCCACATCCCCATGGTATACAATAGTGTTTGATTAGCAGTGTGTTGCAGCCATAGGTTGCGTTTTTCTCTTCGTCTCGGTATTGGGAACTAGCTGCTGTAGGAGGGAGAAACACTGTTATTACTGCAGCGCTGAAAGTCATGAAACACGTGTGGTACAGTAGGCTGCATACAACGTACAGTGAGAGACAGTTCCTGGCCTGAAGGGTGGATGGTCTGTGTAAGCAGAAAGGCTGGAGAAGAAATAGCATCACAGAGAATGGAAGCACTTGTCCCGTGATGGTGCAAGAGGACTGTGGCAGATCCAGTCCACTGACCTTGGCATCCGCCTTCCCCTGGCTGAGGTCAGTGGCCCTACACTTTTTAGCCATGGCCAGGCATTTTCCTTTGGAATGGTTTTTCAGTGGCAGCTCTTTTTCTTGAAATAAAAATTTTCCTGTTTTACCCAAGAAAAGTCAAATATTTTCCAGCTGCTGGTTCTGGTTCTTCACTCTTTTTGTTTGTTTGTTTGTTTGTTTCTCCTTTTTCTGTCTAGTTGGTGGAAAATTTCCATTTTGATTATCTAAGAGGTGAATTTTTGTGGGAACAACTTCTCATGGGGAAAATGAGGTTCAGGACTAGGACATTTTGGGGTCTCTTTCCCCCCAGCTGATTATATCTCTGTGGAAAGGTAGTTCCAATTTCTCTTCAGCTCAGTCTTTTTTAGTATAGATGATTTAATACAACCTAAACCTGCAATTTGCATATTCTGTAGGTAAATTAGTACATACAACTTCCTGAAAAGGTTTTATAGTTCTTGGGGCAAAACAAAGTTTCTTGCTGATCATTAGGATTCCACTATTCTACGGCCTAGTGAATGTGGACCCATTTTGATTACTAGCAGATGTATTGAAGTCATTCTCATTACATCTAGGTCTGTGGAGAGGCACTGACTTTCATTTTCTTACTTTAATCCAAAAAGCATAGTTTCACTGACTGTTCTCTTAATGGTTGCTGAGAGTTGCTTTAAAGAACTCTTATTTTATGAAAAGGCATTAAGACTTCTATCGCAGTAAGGATCTCTAGACAGTCTTTACCTACTCTTGACTATTATTTTGAAGAGGCACATTCCCGATTATCTGTGAAACAGTATTGAAATATGCTTCCTTGGTTCTGAAAAGCTTACTTTAGACTACTGCTCTCTATTATTTGTAGTATTCCATAGCCTACACTTGTCCTCAGAGAATGATGGCATCAGTTGAACATATTGGGTGTGATTTTTCAAAGTATGCAGTTATCCACATTTGGTTCCCACTGTATTCAATGTGTGTTAACACTACCTTCAACAAAGGCAGAGTTAGGCCCATACAGAAGGCTTTATAAACCAAAACCGAAACCCCATCTCTTGCACCCTGGGCTATTTGCAGGCAAGAGCATATGTTGTAAGTGCTTGTGCTGCTTTGCAGGGTGTTTGTTGAAGGGACTTAGACTGCTTTCTCAGTAATGGTTTTGATGCTATGATAGGGTTTTTTTCTTTAATGTTGTCCATTTAAGTTTATCATATTTTTGCAAAGTATTGTATTTGTTGGAACTAAATTTAAACAAAATTTATCTGTATCCAATAAACTAAAAAGCCTCTTAGATTAAGCTGTTCCAAGGTTTGGTTTATTTGTTTCCTTATGCTAAAGCCAGTACTTCTTATGTTTTTGTCCTCAGATGTAGTCATTATATACAGTTTGTTGTTTATATAAAACTTATATTTTTCTTTTCCTTTGTCTCCCCTCCCCTTTTCCTAACATCTACATCATGTGTTGATGGCAAGAGCAGCAGAGGTTGGCAGTTTTCCTCAACTTTGCAAGAGAGAGAGATTTGGTTGGAATGAAACCTTGCTCTCCGTGCAGCCTGCTTGAGATGCAGCATTGAAAGGTATCATCTTATTTTTTGTCTCGAAACCAAAGATGAAAACCACAAACAGGTAGAAATTTTGGTGCCAAACCACCTGTTGATTCATAGCTGAAAAGCCCTTGGCAATACATTTCTCACTGTATCCAGTTAGGATGGGTGCATAGCTGATACCCACAGTATCTGTCTGTACCTGCGAGGCTGGTGAAGAGGTAATTGATTTGAGATGATTTGGACTGAAATTTAGATAAAGTTAGCAGGGCAAAGAATTTTTTGATCTTAGTCTTCTGTTTTGCCTAGAGTAGCATACATAACTCGTGTAACTCACTTCAGCATTGAAAATACTAATCCTGAAGTTACATGCTGTCCATTATAGAGCAAAATGAGATTTGTTGAAACAGCTGTGTGTGGAGAGTCCAGATCTGCAATAGCGTAATATCCCGGAGGTCAGAACTGAGGTGAATGGATGAAACTGTAAAGACAAAAGTTGTGGAATACCCCGCTAGTAGCATCAATACTTTGGCTTTTGTGAGAGTATTACAATTCAGCAAATCACTTGAAGTCAAGTTAAAATGCTATCCTTGGACTGCTACGTATATGCTCCCTGTGATATGTGCATTACAGAAAGAGTCACTGTGTGCTAATAAGGCAAAAGGACTTATAAGGACACAAAGGACTCCGCCCACAAAAACTAGTAACTCTCACGAAATAAGAGTGATACAGGATGCTGACACATTTAAGTCCATGTATTCTTGGACGTGTGTCTTTCACTGCATGACAGAACTGGAAATGCCAGATACTCTTATTTTTCTTATTTTCTGTAAAGCTGTGCTGGGAAATGTATGTGATGGCAGGCTGGCAGGCTTTGGCCCATGGATAACTGTAGAGTAGAGCCCTATTTTATATTTTTACATCCTCTTATCTCATCTGTTCTGGTAGTGGTACTACTTGACTTCCATGAATTTGCATAGGGATAATTTAGAACAGATTTGGGCCACACTATTTATATTTGGGCAGATTGCTTCATGTTTGTGAAACAATTATTTCCTGTGGATCTGTAGCAATGTCCAGTGTTGTGCAA
Source organism: Nycticryphes semicollaris (assembly GCA_013400055.1). NCBI lineage: Eukaryota > Metazoa > Chordata > Aves > Charadriiformes > Rostratulidae > Nycticryphes > Nycticryphes semicollaris. Next base: position 187,154 of record VXBJ01007637.1, on the reverse strand, counting down.
TGCTTTCATATGTATATATGACTGGTTAAAACATGAAATGTGTTTTGAAACAGCATGGCAAGGAACAGTAAAAGATGCACAGTAACTGAGCTGGACTTGGCTATCCATATAATGTTCAATTAATGTGGTTACTGCATTCTGAAGTCTTTCCAAGGCTGAATAAGACATGCTGTGGCCTGGTAAAAGACACGATTTTTTCCCGAATTTTCTAAAGATTTCCATTACAGATGCTACAATGACATGAGGACACTGTAATCTGTATCTTTAGTAGCAGTAACAATGAAGGGTGTGAAGTATATCCCCAAAATCTGAAGGTGTGAATTCTAACCCATCAGCGAGCTGGGTGTGAGAATTCTATACAGTAAAACCTAATTCTGTGCTGAAGAGGAACACTGTGAACTCCCAGCATAAAATAAAAGATGTTCTGTTCTCTACTGCACTATCTTGAGCCAAACTTGGGATCTAAAAGCCAAGCAAGGTTCTTTCATCACCAGTCATAAAGATGCTGTAAGTCAGATTGTCCCCTCGGGCTATATTTTGACAATGTAGTAAATCGAGCTTTGGGAACTTTCTACCAGATCGAGAACTCTGTCACCTCAAAACGCGAAGCACAGATAAATTCATTCTTCTGATGCAGGTTTTAAAACATATTTCAATGTGTTGACTTTTACCAGAAAGCTCCATGCCTTATCTGATATTTTTTATTCCCCACTTAACACATATAAGGTCTGGCAGAAGTGTGAACTGCTGCCCTCACATGATTCAGATGAAATTTGTACTGTGGAGTTATCTAGTGGTGCAGTCTGTTAATGTTGTTAATGATCAAGCAACATCAGCTCAGCTAACTCCCCTGTACTTTTTTGTCTTTCTATTCTACCCTTATTTCTCCAGTCTACACTGGAAGGTGGCACAGGCAGCAGGAAAAGCAAAATTTCATCTGTGTTCTGAATGGGATCAGAAAATGTGTTGGATTTGGTACATGTGTATCAACAGTTCCAATTCAGTGAGCTGTGCTGAGAACAGTGAAAAAAGCTACGTCTTGTTTCTTGCACAAAATGAAGGCAGGGTGGTACAGGAAAAGTACATGTGCAAATTCCTTTTTGCCTAAACTCTGGAGAAGCTAATGAACAGGCAAAGCTTCAGAGTTTTGATTTGAGGATGAGTTTGGCCAGCATTAAAATTTGTCTAAAACTTTTATTGTTTTCTTCTGCCCTCCTACCCCTTTGCTTTTCTGTATTTTGTGATGAATGTATCATGCCCAGATTTTGCAATTGTAGCTTTGTGCTTAAAAGCCACATTGACACAATGAAAGCCTTTACTAAATTATATTTCAGAATTCTTCCAGGGAGTTTGTAGTTTGGAAAGACAGAGCTGCTTGCAAAATTTTCACTTTTAGAGATATTGTGTACTTGAACCTATATGATTTCCTTGATCTTGGGGGGCCAAGATGATTCTTAATCTGATGATCTTGGTCTCCTGGAAAAAAGAATAGAGGAGGAGGAGAAGGGAAGAACCTTACAATGAGATTATTGATACTGCTATCTTTAAAACCTATTGTTTGCTGTAGTTTTGATAAGTTTTTGATTTCTTTTCCTTCTTTCTCTGACCTAATTAATTTTATGGAATATCCCCAGGGACATAATTTATAAGACAAATGATTTACATTGAAAGTTGCTGTCATGGTATGAAACCCCTTGTTTATGGTAAATTTAATGTGTCTATGTATTCTTTCCTTCTACAAATAGTGATCTACCAGTGATAGTTTGTTTTCTTTATTTCCCAGAAAATTTTGGGTGCATAGTGACTTATTCTCAGTTTTAAAAATAATAAAAAATACACATGAAAAAGGAGAAACATTATTATAATTGAGCTGTGGTTAGCAAAAAAGCTGTAGTGGCACTAGCTGTGAGGTAGGGCTCTTTCCTTTGACATTTTCTTTTTTAAAAACAGACTTCTGTTGAAAAGAGTCAAATAATAACTAGTATACAAGTCTACTCACCAATTCTGAGTTTATTGTGAAATAAAAGCATTAGGCCTCAAGGAGGGAGCTTTAGGAAGGAAAAGCACATACCATTTTTCATTGCTGTGTTCAGGACTGTCCCATCTGCAGTGTTTGTAATACTGAAGCTGTTTAACCTTTTGAAGCCCATGGATCTTTGTGCTGCCTTTTCATGCAGCCTTTTTTTCTTTTCATATCCACGCAACCTACTGACTTCAGTAAAATAATACACACGTTAAAATGTTTACCTTGGGCTTCCAGGGCTGCACACACTTTTCTGAAGGATTAAAGAAGCACAAGGGTAATTGCTGCTCCTAGTAAAAGCAGTGGGTGTTTTAGTAACAACACGAGCAGGAACAAGTTTGCTGTAATTTTGGGCCAAAAGACAAGTTTGGAATTTATTTGGATTAAAAAATTTTCCAGTAGCATTGCGACTATGTGCTTATTCCTGAGGTCAGTTAGTGACACCGAGTTTGCTTTTCCACAGGGAATGAAATGCAGAAAACAGCTTAGATGGGGGATCAAACGAAGTACAGTGCATCTTTAACAATTTTTGTTTTGATTAGATGGAGTAATCCAAGGAAGGGAACTTCTTTTATAAAAATGTACAAACCGTAGCAAAACATCCCAGCATTAGCTCAGCAAAATGTCCAAGCCAGTGCTTAAAGTTAAGCTTGTGCTCCAGCGCTGCGCTGACGTGGAGCGCCTGTGCCCTGGCACGGGCTTTTCGACCTGACTGTGGCCAGGTGCCAGTGGCTCACCCACACCCTGAGCAGGATTTGGGGAGGATCTTCTGTTAACTGTGAGGAACTGCCGAGCTGGTAAATTTGCCTAAGGGAATGATAGCAGGGAAAGGGTGTTGTGCAGGGAACTTACTTTGAAATGCTGGATGCACTTTTTTTTTTTTTTTTTAGTTTTCTCTTTCCATCCTGTGTTCCTGGCTTTTCTAAAGGTTTCCTAAGTAATTTCAAAATTAAATGACTTCTCTAGCAGCTTTGTGGCCCTCATAAATATGATGAAGCCCGAGTCTCTCTCTGTGTCTCACTTTTTCTTGAGGTGCTTAAAAGTCTTATGGCATTTTAAAAATCTTCCTTCTGTGTCAAGACAGCATATTTCTTTAGTTAAAGATAAGGTTCAGAGGCAAATATAAAATAGTTATTTATGTTAGGTCTACATTAACTATGACTTTTTATTTTTTGGAGATGGTAAGTTATTTTCCTTCCTTTAGATGGATTGTAGAGAACACAGCACAGTCCCACAGTCCCCAGCTTCAATTTTAAAATGGATCAAGTTCAGGTTCTGACATACTTGGCAGAGTACCATCATTCTTCTACCCCTCCCTCAATCTGGGCCATAATTGTGGATATCCTGTGGACTGCAGCCCAGAGACTGCCAGTACTGGGACCATACGGAAGGGAAGAGATGATGGCAATAGCTTTGTAGCTTGACCTGACCTTTGCATTGTTTCTCAGTCGCTAAGTGTGATGAGAGGGACAGAGGGTTTGGCGTGAACTCTAAGAAACTGGTCATGATTTGGAGGAGCAATCCCCCCTACCTGATTCAGATGTTATTACTAGGTGCAGCTTGCACTTAAAAAAAAAAACCCAAAACACAAAGGAGGGGTATTTTAAATTAAGAGAAAGCAAGCCAATAATTAGAGAAAGTCATACTCTAGGTAATTCCACTACTTAGGATGAAGTTGCACTGGGGATAATATTAACCCATAAAGTCCCTGCGTCACAGACAGCCTTATGACAGACCCTGATAGCTTTGTGGAGGCAGATTATGTCAAGCCCTCAAATTTGGAAATGTAGCAGTTCCTCTGTAGTAAGATTGCAAATGAACACCCATTCGGAGATTGCCAACATTATCACAGTTTGTCAGGGTGATCTCACAGCCCGCAAAGCGCCGTAAGAGATTGCTTTACAAGTTCTGAAAGATTAGAGTGTTGAAGTATGTGACACCAGAATGATGCTTTGATGCCTAGCTTTGTCAGTCAGCCAGACAAATAAATAATATCCACTGGTTTTATTAGTGTAAAGCGTAACAGGTAATGGAAATGTATAGAGAAACGCTTTCTTGTTGCAGCTACATAGAGCACAGAAATGTAGCCTAAATGAAAATGGGATGTGTTAATGTCAAATCCTACAAACAGATAGTTGTATACAGGCGTGGGTCAGTAACTGCAGTGCAGCACTTATTGCTATTTCAGCAGGTAGTAGTTTAAAGCATTAGCATTATTGCATGGCTAAATGAAATGGCAAAAATAATTTGGCGGTCTTGGGTTTTGGTCATCTAGTGAAGCATGAAAACATATATTCTAGTAAATTAAGGATGGAGTTTTGGCTAGCAATGAGCAAAGGCAAAACTACAGAAACCACGAGTTCCTCTCTTGGCTTGGGAGAGAGAGCAACTCAGGTGTGCAGTTAAGAAGTAGCATGAAGTAAACAGTAGAAGAGTATAAAATCCAGTTCCCTGGCAGGGATTGTGCAAAAGCTTTTGGCTAATATGGCATGCTCAGAGTTTTGTTACAAGTTTCAAGTACATAAAAACTTAAGAGATCAATGTGAAAATAATCTGCAAGCAAGAAGTTGGTGTTTAGGACTTTGTGTAAGAACTGAACTTTATAGGGTATCTTTTTCTAGATTCCTTCAACATTCAGCCCAAATTTCCACAAAGGATATATGGTCTGAAAACCATTTATGGAGCCTCGAATGAGAGCCATTGACACTGGTAAAGAGTTCCAAACAAGGCAAATTAGTTAGTCTTTGCACTTTGATTGAACTATTGGTATAATTTTGTATCTATCAGAGCTCCACTAAAAATTAGTCATGGATCTGATTGTGTCAGTTTTCAGCCTTTAAACTTTGTGGAACAGAAGGTGTGCATTTGTTACACTCCTTCATTTTAATAGAGCCGTAAGTTGTAGAAATGTAGGATCAGCTAGAAACTTCTGCAGCTCTGATCCACCTATAGTTAGGCGACCATCATCTGCAGTTCTCTCCTAACTTGACACCAAACCAAAATTTGTCCTCGATCTTGGATAGTTTTTCCCCCATTTCTCCATTCTGACAAGCAGCAGAGTATTTATGGGTACCTAAGCATTAGTTAATGATTGTTTATGCAAACCTGGAGAAGCTTGGATGGAAGACCCTGTGTAAGGGCATAGAATTATTATGACTATTATTAACTGAATGCCTAAACCTAGACAATGTATTTGCACATGTAAGTAATTATGATGCACTTCAAGGCATTCTGTTTGTAATGCTTTGTAATGCTTTGCTCTCCATTTCCTACAAATCAAATTACTGAGGGATAGATTTGATTTCCACATCATTTTGAAAATATTTTCTTTTTCTTTTTTTAATTTCCTTTGTATTAATTTTTTTTCAAAGTTCAAAACACAACCAACTGTGACTAAATGCATAAAACCAAACAAAAACCCCCTGAAGTATAACAAAATTAAAGACAGCCTAAGATGATATGCAGCAAACAATGTAAATCATACCTAACAAACATGGTTGTAATAATACACCTTATCCATGTCTGATCCACTAATAACAAATACTTATTCAGAGAACAAATAACTCATTCTTCTTTTTACTGAGAGAGAGAGAGGCAAGCCCCAAATTCAAATGATATCTTACAGTCTAAACAAATATGAAAAACCTGCCAAATCTTCTTATAGAAATCCCAACAATCTTGTATTTTCTTTGTATCTTTGGGGAATAATGAGATTGGGAGGAGGGGAGGAAAAGGCCGTTTTTCACTGGGAACACGTGGCCTGATCCTGTAGCTTTTCCCTGAGAAGTCCTTGATGCCTTCTCTTGAGGGGCTTCCATTGTGGGTACTGGCTTCAGAGCAAAACCAGAAAGCACAGCCTAGCGTTGTTTTTAATAATTTAGGATTTTTCCCCTCCCTTGTGAGAAGTTTCTTCAGAAGTATAGGGTTGACAAGCAAATTACAAGTGATACGTCTGGTCAGTTTATAAAGATTGCTACGAGAATAAATACTGTTACTAGAAAATAATGAAAGCTTTCCTCTCTGCATCGCATTGAAATATGTTTTTGCCATATTCCTGGTTCCTTTCTGGTTACAGAAGTGATTATTGTTTTCTTAATGGGATAGCATCATCCTCCCCATCTTACACTCTGACTGTATCACCATCTTCCCCAGGGTTGCCTGCATCCTTCCCGGGGGTTGGTTCAGTTCAGTTTAGTTCTGGGTCATGAGCTGCCTTCAGCGTGGTAGTTGGCACAAGTTCTTCCCAAAGGGGAAAAAGGCAGATGTTCAGGTATCTTGCAAGCCATGGTACACCTTATGTGCCACACAGCACCTATTTGTCAGTCATGAACAGGCCCCGATTCAGCTGGCTGTGATACCAGCTTTGCCACTTCCCCCTGTCAGTGTGAGAGTAATTCTGGCCTCATTGCCTGCTGGTGTGAATCACATCTAATGACATTTAAAGAAACTGTAGGATATATTTGCCCTCTCTTCATATTAGAGACTTCAGGGTAGAAAACATCTTTCTGCCTCACGTCTCTTCTTTCACCCTTGTTGCGCCTTGTGCTCGTCACTCCTTCCCTGCAGGCAGTGATTCCTGGGGTGGGAAGAGTCTCAGTCTCTGAGCCTCTGCCTGTCTACCCTGGTGAAACCACTGCCATTGCAGGGGCTCTGTGCTGGGAGGTGTAGCAGTGTGCCTTTCTGTGTCTTTTGATTTTGGCTTGAGGCCTCTTGTTATTCTGCAGCCGCTTCACCTCCTTACCTGCTCCTCTCCTGCTGCCCTTACGTGTCCCATTAGCTGCTGTCCTACCCAAAATGCCCTCATGCCACCCCTCACCCAGCAGTGGCCCCGCTGTGCTTGTGCAGCAGGAGGTGCTGTAGGGGCGAGGTGCAGGCAGGAGTGGAGGAGACCATTGTTGGGTTGTTGACCAGACAAAGATCTGTGTTAATGGCTGCATGAAGGAGAGCAGTGGTGTGCTCGAGCTCAGTCATACTGCTACTGCTGGCCATCAGCTCTGTGCCCCTTCCCCAGCCTTACACCCTGGCCTTCACAGTAGCTTATGATATTTATGTCAGAGAGAAGAGCAAGCAGCCCAGCAATGATCAATGCCTGAATGAGCCAAGTGGCTGATTTGTGTTGGACACTTGAGCGAGGTTTCATGTATATTCTCAATACTTGTATGAGCACCTGAATAATTTTGGAATCCGCAGTCCTCCTTGTCTAGTATGGGAGGTTATGGTCATGAATTTTGCGATTTCCAGATGATACTTCTTGTCACTACTACTGCTTGAAGTTTAAAAGCACCATTAGCTGAGTCCAGGCTGTCTCTTTCAAAGACCCACAGTCTAGTACATACAGATTACATGTATATGCATAGCAATAACAAATGGGAGATGAGTAGGATCGCGAGAGTGAAGGAAGGAAAGGAAGCACTTTTAGAGCTTCACATTTTGTATTTTGCATCATGAACTTTAGTTTAAATTCTGTCAACAGCAATTTGCATTTAAAACCAAAGCCATAGAAATTTCTCAATGTCATAGCTGAGAAAGATGCCTTAAAAATTTTAGCCAAGCGTAGCTTGTACAATATCATGTCCCAATGTGTAAGATCCCAGATTACTGCCACTTAAATTTTTTTGTTTATTGAGGAATACCTAATTCCAGCAATATGATTTCCAACAAAGATGGCTTCTTCCCAGGCTTAAAAATGAACCTTAGAAGCTGGAATGTAAAATATAAGAGAGAAATGGCTGTACCAGCTGCAGAAACAGAGATCCCAGCTTCAGATACAGGCGAATCTCCTAGCAGTGGGCAAACAGTCTTCACTCTCTTCTGAATACCAGGGAGAAAATCTTAATGCACTTTGTGTGTATTCTCTCTGAGATTCTTTTAAAATGTCAGACACCAGGCCTTTTTCCCTATGCATCTGTATAAAATCCTGACAGGGGAAAGAAAGATTTGGGAAAAGGGAAGGATGTTTTAACACATGTTCTGAGGGGCTGTGGAGGGCAAATTGACTTCTGTGGTAGATGGACTTAGGAAGGGGATGAGGCAGCAGGAGAAAAAAATCTATAAAGGTCAGAAATAGATTAGAATTTATATATTCTTTATTTTCCAAGCAAAATTATCTACCTTATGAAGCGGTGTCCTAGGTATTTCACTGGTAGTGTTTTCATAAGAATACATTTCCATTTCCAAAGACACAAAGTGCCCAGAACATGGTTTAGGGAATGGAGAGAACACATATCAGTTACATCTGAGTTGTATTTTCTTTGTATTGAAATTAAAATTAGATTTATGTTACTGGGGTCATGCTTTGATTAAGAGAACTGAAGCTATAGAATTAAGCTTATAGTGCCTGTCATATAGTTGAGCTGTGCTTTAGTCAAGTTGGCCAAACCATCAGAGAAAAAGAGGGTCTTGCATTTTTAACCTTTTAACCTCCTGTTTCTAGCATTGCAGGACATCACTACACTGCACTGTAGCATAAGAACTGAGTTCCATTCCAAGTGTGGTTCAGAACCTGAACGGGTGGTGTGTTGGTCTAGAGCTGCACTGCAACACCTTCAGTTAAGCTTTCCAGATCATGATAGTAATTTACATGTCTCTGTTGAGATCTGGTATCTTGTCTTGTGTTTGCATGTCTCTTGTCCATGGTTATAGTTTTTTAAATGGTTTAACCTTATTGGGTCTTCCCTTTATAATTTCCATTCATTTAGTCAAGGTGGAGATGGTGTCTCTGCTAGAGCCCCATGTGGTTTTTCATTTGTGTCTGAATTCTCACAGGGGAGAGGTTGTGTGCATGAGATTTGTTTAAGGAGGCTGCATTCATTTGCAGCAGACATGTTTCCTGTTGCACTGCAATAACATGGACCAGTTAAGGTTGCATTTGTTCTGCAAGAGCTTAATTTTGTAACTCCTACTGGCAGGACGTCAGTGGTGTAGTCCATGTAAGTAGGAAGGATTTGCTTATGTGTTGAAGAACTGAGGTAAGGCCTTAAGATACAAGACTTCTACAGCACAGCCCAAATAGTGTATTGTCCCCAGAGGGTGGGGGAAGTGCTGAAGGGAAGTGAAACACCATTTATTGATACAACTGAAGAGTTTTACACTATGTTGTGTTATGGGTAGAGAAGAAGAGTAGAACAGCTTCCACTTAACTTGTTATCAGTGCAGCCACCAGTTATAGGGAATTCACTGATGTACATTGTGTTCCCACCAGGGAAAGTAAACTCCTACAGTACCTAGCATAGTTATCAAATTCTCTGCATGCACATTTAATCCGTGCAACTGTTCCCTGGGTTATGGTCTAGTATGAATACAGGTGTGCAACACTGCTTCACATAATCTTGCCAGCGGACAGCACAATCACGGAATCACAGAATCTTCATAGTTGGAAGGGACCTTGGGAAGGCATGAAAACAACATGCAGATGTTCTCCATCTCTCTCTCTGTGCAGTCACCATGTATCAAAAACCACAGATATGATGATACATCATATGTCAGGGGAAAAAAACAGATTGCACCCCATGCAGCCATCACACCTTGAAAATAGACATAAAATGGTAAGTCAATATGAATACACAGCTCCTAACAGCCTAATAGAATAGATCACACCACAGCCAGGTACATCTGTTCTCAGCACTAACCATTATCATTAGCTTAAAACACTTAAAATCACTGAGCTTCCTCAGGTCTGGGGACAGATTATACCGAGAAGAATCTGCTAAATAGATTTAGCAACGTAGCAAGCAGGGACCTTGACTACATTAAAGCGATACATTTTGCATCTCAAAGGCTGTAGGCTGTTTTCAGAGGAACAGTCTGAATGAAGAATGACACTAACACTGGATAGCAATTTCTTTATCACTGTTTAAATACGGAGCTTGAAACCCTTGGACAGACAGTTGTGCCAAACTGGAAAACAATTTGTTTGTGAAAAATCAGTCTTGCCTTGTATGGTGAGCCATCTACCATCCTATAGCACGTGTTCTTGTCAGATTTTTGCGTAGGATGCAAAGACCTGTGACTGGACTTCAGACTGTGTGGCTGACAAAAGGAATCAAATATCTCTTATGTAGGAAAAGAAACAGGGAAACAGATGAAATAGTGTATATCTCGTTGTCTTTCTGTCTTCCCACTCTGGCATCTGACTTCTGTGAAATGAGAGATGTGGATTCTTGCAGAGACCTTCAAGTCAGTCAAGTCAGGAAAGCTTCAGAGATGCTTTCAAAAGCAAACAAACAAAAAAGCAGTTTGATATCCATGCAGCAGTGACTGCTGAGGTGGTACGCTGCTGCTTGTTTAAGACTTGCTTTAAAGGACCTGATGAGAAAGGTATGCAACTGATTCAGTGGGAGTAGAACTGCCTGGCTCTTCAAAAGAAGCGGAAGTGGAGTTAGGGCAAAATAACCAGGATAGAAATAAATGTGTGAAATACTATTTTTGATAATGAAAAATGTCTGAAAGATGCAGAAGAAATATGTGTATGTTTTGGACATTAGCTGAGAACAGGGACAAGGAAATGGCTAAGGTTTAGCTTGTATTCTAATACTTCTTGTCACAATAATAAAGGAAATTGTTTGACCTTTATGAATGACCATGAAGAATAAATACCCCTGGCAGAACTTAAGTATGTAGCTCTATTTATCTTCACGCAGAGTTCTTCAAGAACACTCCAGCTCTTAAGACAAAAGGCAATCAAGAAAAAACAAAAAGCAGGTACACGTGGAAGGGCGTCCCACATTTTAATCAAACTCATTCTTTTTTGTATCTTCAAGAGAGATCCTGTGCTTCCACAGCATCATCTTTTCCATATCTCCCCCCACCTTGTCTTGTGCTCTGAGTTTAAGAGAGGTTAAGTTGACAGGAGCTTTGTGTTTCCCCACATCTAAGCAGGCTGGCTGTGCAGGCTTTGTGCTGGCACAGAACACTAATTCACTGTTCTGATACGGTGAAGTGATCTTGCTGTTCCCCAGCTCAACCAGCAATTTGGTAAGCTGCTGCTCCTGTATCTGAAAGGCTACATCATAAACTTCCCTTGCAAAGTACTGAGAATGATTCTTCATGAGGGAGGTTCTGCAGTGGAGACTTTGAAGGATGTTTTTTCAAAGAACCATCTTCCAACAGGAGGAGTTTGAAGATTCTTGACGTTTCAGGACAATGTGAGAAATTTTGTAGAAAGATCACTTATGCAAATAACCAAGCTGTACCTAAACGCCTATCCGTTCCCAGCAAGTTCAGGATTGTCCTGGTGCAGGACCTGCCTCTAATGTTGTACTATGAGAGCAAAATAGAGCTTCTGTATTCCTAGTTTTATCTTCTGCATGTCAATTCTCTGGAATTTTTTAATAGCATTTCTTCCACTTACTCTTCCCTTAGTCTTGGAAGTACATGGTGAAAATAAAAAGGAAAGCTGTGTCAAATGTACTTGATCTGTAGTTTGTGGACATCTTTGTGGAGCAAAAGATAGGGTCTCACAAAGTGTCTTGGAGTATCATTTTCTGACCTCTTCTTTACTATCTCTCATCCTAATGGGCAGTACTTTCACCTCTAAAGTTCATGCCTTTTCTGGAGTACAATGTAGTCTACCTAGGCATGAAAACTTTGGGACTTAAAAACTCTGTCTAGCAGAGGACACTGGGTTGTGCGTACTTGGGAGCACAGATCACTGTAAAAATGCTGGATGTCAGTACCACTTTCCCATATATGTTAAATCCTTGCCTTCAGAGTAGCAACAGAACCTGCATGCAATGTATGGAGGTCCACAAGAAACTGCTGGCTCCTCTGTGCTTCTCTGGCACAATCAGGCTCTCTGTGCTAAAGGACAATCTGTAATTTTCTCAGGAGACAGTCTGAGCCCGTGCAGTTAATTCCCTGAGGAACTGGTAGCTAGCATATACCTCACCACTCTCTGTTTCCCATGGGAAGTATATTTCTTCCATCATGTCTTCCTAAATATAAATACAGGGCATCAAGCACATAAAAAAGCCCCTACCAAACCAGGAAACCATATTGCACCTGCTGCTGTCTCTGGAGAAAGAATAATTCATGGTAGGTATGTTGGATGGCATACTCAAAGCAATATCCTGGTGAAGCTCAGGTAGCATGGCAGTAGGCAGGGAAGCAGAACTTGAGTAGGATAGGTGAATACCATGGACCCTGGCATGAAGAAAGGGTAGCTCATGGCAAGAAATAACCCCCGGCAATTGCCTGTTCACTCAGCCCCAAGATGGGGATAGGTGGGATATAGTCTTTGTAAGAAAAAACAACTAATGAAGTTGCCAAGAACAGATATTTTATAATCTGTGCTAAATCTCTGCTGGAAAACATGAACAGCAATGAAACTGAGAAGACACTAAAAGAAATTCGGGGCAAAGTGCCAGACGCCCAGACGGAAGCAGAATGTGGACCAAAAAGCTTGCGACAATTGGGTAATTATGGTTTATGAATTTCAGCTTTAATCTGTAGTTCAGTGAGTCCTGATTAAATATCTGTTAAACACAATTAAAGTTTGTTTTTGTATTTCACCGTCTTGATCAGAATAATTAGAGACTGCGTGTTTCATGTCAAAAGTAGCAAGAGGAATTTTAGTGAATGAACATCGTTTTTAAAAGCCATTTGTAGCACCAGCTGTTGGCATTATTTTATATTTTAGTGTTATCAGCATAAAGACGGGTCCTCTCAATGCTGAATGCTTTCCAGCGGGGCTAAGATGCTGGGAAAGGCGTGATACAGTAGGAATGGTGCCTGGCCATGGGGCTACGCCGAGAACCCCGGGTGGGACTCTCCAGCTACGGCGTTAGACTGTGCGCTTTAGCGGTGGGGGGTGAGAAGTGCTGGGAACAGGTCATGTAGCGCCCAGGCTGTGCTTCTGTGCCAAAGATGTTTTAGATAGCGAGTGCGATGAGTGATAGGAAGGATCATTGGAAAGGGCACATATCTGATGAGCTGCATTTGGATTCTCTCATCGCAGTGTCTTATCAGAAGCTCTGGGTGTCCCAAGGGTTAGGTGTTAGAGCGTTAGCCCAGAATGGTAATTGTGGTAGCATTAAGAGTGCTCTTGGGAAGGAACCCTTAAACTGCGCTGGCGGTGCCATAGCGAAGGCAACAGGCTGCAGCGATGGCCCTATGCAGATACTGAAAAGGATGGGTAGGCACATGCCAGTTGCTCCAAGTGTATTCGTCTCCATTAATAGCAGTTTCTTTTAAGTGAGAGGAGGGGATAAGGTCTTCTAAGTTGTTCCCCTAAAGAATATGAAATTAACAGTGTTGTGGGGGAAAAGAAGGATAGTTTTAAATAAAGGAAAGGTACAGTGAGATACAGCTTCCATAGAGGGAGATTTTTCTTTTTTCACGAACTGAAATGTATCTGAAGTCATCTGAACGTAGTTAGGGTGTATAAATAAATCCTGTGGGGTGTGTGTGCACGTATATGGCTGACCTGGTTTTAGCCTTCATCTGTCTCTTTATACCAGTGAAGATGAATCTTCAATCACACCTAGTGGTGCCAGAGGAGGGCAAATAAATCTCAAATATCATAAGCTTAAAACTGAAAATATCTACTTAAGAGACTTGAAGGACAATGCCAGTTTCTCCTCTTGAGTGTTTTACTGCTCTATGTTTAGTTTACTTCAAGCAGTATAGCTCCTTTGGCCTTTTCAGCTTCAGCTTCTTCGCTGATTGTCAAAAGAAGGGGGAATGCAAGTGTCGTGGGGGAGACTTAGTCTTCAAGCACAGGACTGAGACCACCCTCCTACTGAGCAGTCACCATTAGAAGCAGCTCTCACTCACCAGTGGCCTTGTGGAAGGTCTGCGCGGCTCATTATCATCCTGCAGAACCACTTAATTTGCTGGCACCTTTATGATTCAGCAAGAGAGTTGTGCAATAAGCACAACTCAGAACTCAAGAATAGTATTAGCTTATCTATAGGTTCATTTTTTTACGAACACTGGGTCAGTTTTTTGTACTGTTTCACCTACCTTTGCAGCTAAGAGGGGAAAATAGTGCCAGAGAAAGCAGAATTTCTAAATTAGCCTTCCAAGAAAACTATAGATCTTTTAATTCCTAAGTGAAATCAAGGTTAATGGTGAAAGAGTTGAACAGAACTTAAAAATCAAAGATACTTTGGAAGACAACATCAAAGGCATATCAAAATATGGTGGTCTTTTTATAAGCTGCAAGCCCTGAAGAGATGGTGCCCCTAATAGAGCTGAGGGAGAAAGGATCAAAGCGATGATCACATGAGTCTTTAAAGTAGAAAGAATATCTGGAGCGAATCTATGAAGAGACAGGTTTTGGATGAAACTTTCATAGCACTGGGATCGTTTATCAAGTCTTGAAGCCTGGGTACAGTACAAATGATCAGATTTCACCAGGGAAGGAGGGAAGGGATATTTGATTCAGAATAGAAAAACTAAGACCAAGTGTTGTCTATCTGTGGAATAACAATATCCATGTTTACATGGGTGTATATATACATCTATATATATATGAACAGATATATTTTTTAAATGCATATTTTAAGAATTTTAGCCATACCCTCTTGCTTCAGGAGGAATATATTTTGGTGAAACAAAAGACATTGGTAGTATTTGGTTGAGTGTAGATTTCTTTATTTTTGCTTCATAAAGTTATGAGGAGAGGCTTTCCTGTTATTTTCTGTTGCATTTCTGAATTACTCTGATTTTCCCTAGGAACCAGCTGCTTAAGTATATTTCATCAAATGACTGAGCTTGTCCAAATCCACTCCCCTTATGTCTGAGATAAATAAAATCAGGACAGTGTGTATGTCTCTTAATATCAGTTCCTTTATATGGGGGTGGAAATGGAAATACTGACTTATAATTCAGTGTGTGTAGGCCTTTCACAATGTGTATACAAGCTTAGTGAAAAAAAAAAGGAGCTATTTCTTTTTTTTGGCAAAGGTGTACATAGTTCTTCCACAGAGTTTTATGCTATGCCTGAGGGTCATTTCTCTTTTAAAGAAGCACTGACAGCTGTGATGAATGGCATTACCTGGGAAGGGGGAATATCTAGATGTTTAAACACATCAAGCTGCTTCTTATGGAAGAGTAAACATTAGGTCAGAAATCAGACTGTTCTACTTTCATGGACAATCAGGATCAATTCTACTCTACTTAAATGTGAACTGGAAAGGCTTAAGTATAGCTGCATGCTGACATTAACAGAGGAAGGTAGTTTATAACTTGTGTACATTGTCACAGCTATCCTTTTACATGAAGTCATGGATGAATGCCATGTGCCCATGTTGAGTTACCTCCTTGTCAGCAGGCAAGATTGCCCGTCCATCACTATTATCTACAACGAGGCTCATTACCTGCCAGCCAGTAAACATCTCACTCTTACCATCTGCAGTGAATTACAAAGTGACTGGAAGAATCAGGATCAGTTTGACTTGCAGAATGATTGTCAAGTTCATTTTCATCTTTGGAGGCCCTTTGGAAATGGAAAAGATGGTGACTGGGATGGGAAAAAGGATGATGGCCATTACCCTCAGGTGTACAAGATGACTGACACTATTCTTACATGCCTTCCATTTTACCAAGTGCAAGTGCCTTGAAATTTTCACAGCATGCAGGTGAAATAATTTCTTTTATTCTCATCTGGCTGTATCATTTGTGATATACAGTGGTGCCATTTTCACATGAGTGGAGAGTATTTTGTTTCATTCAGGAAATATTTTTTTAAAATAAAAACACTAATTGTACTCAGTACAAAGGCATCTCCCATTGACAAAGCTGATGTCCAGCCCATCAGTGATCTATTTAGAAGAGAGGATAGGGTAGTATAGTAATTTTTGCTGTTAGTGTTTGGTTCCCAGTCAGTGGGGTTTTTTGAAGCCACCAGGAAGCTCGACAATGACTGTCAACCTTGAAGTCACTGCATGGCCATACAGTTAATTCTGAACATCTGCTTTAGGGAAGATGAAATCTATTTCGTATGTCTTTTAAAGGAAAACATAAAATAAGAGGGGCAAATGAAGAATGTGTCAACACATTCTTGGTAAAGTGTCTGTTGGAGATGTACAGATGACACCAAGCTGTGTAGTGTTGTCGATACACAAGAGGGATGGGATGTCATCCAGAGGGACCTGAACAGGCTGGAGAGGTGGGCCCAGGTGAACCTCATGAGGTTCAACAAGAGCAAGTGCAGGGTTCTGCACCTAGGCTGGAACAATCCTCACTATCAATACAGACCAGGACATGAGGTATTAGAAAGCAGCACTGAGGAAAGGGACTTGGGGGTCCTGATGGATGAGAAGCTG
>VXBJ01007637.1:114717-170313 GCA_013400055.1 Nycticryphes semicollaris | reverse complement strand
TAAGGGGAGGGTGGGAGGGGACGTTACAGACGGATTTTAACAAGTGTATGTGTCTCCTTTCTGCAACAATTTTGGTCTTAAGTGCACTTGGCTAAATTCTCATTCTCCCCCGGGAGGGTTACTGGAGGGATTTCCAGGCTTTTCTGTCTGCCTGTAGCAGGCTCATGGGGAGCGAACACACTGACTACCATTCTTTGCACCTGCTTCAGATAGGGGCAGCATACACTCCCAGATGCTTGCCTCGGGGTGCCAGCAGGAATGGGGGAATAGGAGGAGGCTGGCATTGCTCTTCAACAGACAGTCATCCCCCTCAGGAGGCATGAAATGCCCGTGGGCACACTGTACCCAGGAATNGCACACTGTACCCAGGGATTCTGAGCTGAGCAAGGGCTAATGACAATTTTACCTGATCCCAGTCAGATAAATAAAGAGGTTCAGAGGAGGAAGCTTTCCTGAACCCTTTCTTCACTCTCATAATGCTTCAGGAATAGCTGGTATTTAGGTCTGTGTTAGAGGAGAAGCTTCGTGCTTGTACTTCAGACAGCAAAATCAAATCGAAGTGGAGCAACCCTGATTTCTAACTGTTTTTAACCATTTGCTTATCTGACCTAACCATTGTTTTTAGACTCTATCTTGTATTTTTGGAGAACCTATTTAGAACCTTTGAGTTGTAAACATTATTTGCTAAAGGAAACACTTTTCTGAACAGAAATTTTTTTTCACCACAATTTTCTTCACCATAAAACAGGGCTTCAAAATGGCTTGCTGTCCTCACTGTTGGTGATATCCAGACATCTGACTGACTAGGCATATTTCATAATTCCCAGATTTGCTGTATTTTGAAACTGGAACAAATGCTTTAATAAAGTAAATGAACAATACCCTCTGAGCCCTTGAAGTGAATGCAAATTTTGCCTGGGGCAAATAATGTCTGGAGCTTCACAGACACCCTCCCTTTGTACAGAAACAGACTAGATTGCAGTTATTTTGGTACCATGCAGGGATGATCAGATACCTACAGCCAGATAGTGGAATGCTGCATGGTAGACAGTGTAGCCTCTCTGTATTGTACCTCAGTATTCAGGATGGGAGGTTAATGTCAGCCTTATAGCAGTGTTTTATATGTTGCTTTTGGCTACACATGCATTCTGTTGTCACTTTTCCTGTTTACAGAGACTGTGCAATGCAGGGATCTAATTGTTGGATGCCAGATTATCAAAAGCATTTAGGTGTTTAAAGATGTCGCTGATTGCCTGAAGGTATTTTCAAGAGCACGTTAACAGGTTAGGGTTGTTCCTTTGGCACTGGATGCCTTTTAAAATTCTGGTCACTGCTTGCTGTTATGTTTGATTATAACAATTTCACTAAAGATCTTTGTTGCCACCTCCAAGGCTTGCCAGCTCGCCCACCAGAGGAGCTGCAAGTGCTGGGGTGATATGGCCCCAGTCTGCTTCTTTCCAAGTATTGAGAAATACATAACTAATGAGAGGAGGGTGTAAATAAGAGGGGACTAGAAAAATAGGAAATTTCAACGGACTTTGTAAAGGACAGAGAAAGCTTGTACAATGACAGCCACACCACCACAAATGATGTCATTGTGCAATGTTTGTTGAGCAGGGAGGAGATGGATTTGAAGTATGGCAGGCTTGGTGTGTGTCACGTTCACACTGAAACACTGAACAGACAAATCGGCTGCAATATGAACTTCAGCCATTCAACTGTAAGCATAACTTGGCTTGATAAACAGCCTCTTAGAAGAAGACACCTACGTCACCAGTCCAGGCATAGAGAAGAGCTCTCCTTTATGTTATGTTTTGACTATTATGTGCTTCCAAATGGTACATTTAGTGACACTGATAGAGAAAAGATGGCTCTAAGTATCAAGCAAGAAGGAAATGATAAAATACCAAGCTGTTGAAATAGCGTATTGACTAGCCAAAAGAATGTCTGGCCACGTTCTGAGATGTTGTAAAACCAGTATGATTATTTAGATCTTAGCTGAAACATGCTAAGTTATACTTGCAAAATATCCAGCCCTTTGTTTGAGATAATTCATTTAAGTAAGAGCTTTATCCCTATGTGTGGTTAAGTATTTCTATAGGGATGTTGATATACTAAAATTCCAAACAGAGATTTTTAAACCAAATTAAATGGAAATGTCAATCCTAGTTACAGGTCTCAGTCTTTGAGGGTGTTGAATTGTAAAGCATCTAAAGAAAAACCTGAGACAAACCTGAATCTACAAATTGTGAAGACATAGAAACCCTTACTCTAGTGAATCAAGTGAAAAGTACAGAGATTTTCTAACAAAGCAGCTGTGCCAAATAGCAACAGAACTACTTGCGGTTACATGAGGAATTTAGCAAACTTGACATTTTGTAAGAATTTGGGAATTTTTATAACTTGAGAAGTGTTTTGGAAATGCTTTAGATAGCATGCTATAAGAAATAGAGAAAAGTTGAAATAAAATATCATAATTTAATAAATACCTTTTTATTTAACGATGTTTTTCAGAAGGCCCATATAAAACCTCATTCGAGTTGACAAATTCTCACCAAGTTGAGTGTGCCTTTTTGAACGTTTTGAATGGTTTTTGAAATGTTTTAACTGAAAATGTGCAATGACAGCATGAGCATTGAATTACAGTGCTTCCTAGACTTTGACAGAAAGTCCAGTTCTCTAGCAACTCCCAATAAAAGTTTTGCAGAAAGATACAAGGGTGTATTCTGTACAAAGTGTAAGGCAGAATGAATTGCAACAGAAGAAATTTGTGGGATTTTAGCTAGTAAAACACCTGCAAAAGGCTTCTTAGATGTAGGATTTGAGGCAGACCTTGATTGAACTAAAGCTTTATTGGTTTAATGTTTAAATAACTGTGGCACTGTTTGCAATTGCAACACTTGTTAAGGCGATTGTGGATTATTTTTATTTGCTTTATTTCCTTTTTTGCAATGTACAAAGTTCAGCAGAACTTATATAAAGAAATGATGGTCCAGTGCCCTTAATAAGATCTCTGTTGTTAAGATTGATGTGACACAAAGGTTCCAGTGATGGGAACTTCCCATCTTGTCCTCAGACCTTCTCTTGACTTTGCTGTCAAACACTGTGATATCAGCTGGGAAACGGAGTTCTGATTCCTTTTCACTTACAATTTCACATGTGAAGCAACTTGTTATAGTTTGTCACAATTGGGAATTTGTTTGATTATGTTAGTTTATTTTGGTGGAGAGGTTTGTAAGGTCCAGGCAGTTGAGGAATAAACAACATGTCTGTCAGTTGCCAAATCCTCCTCAAACGACGCCTTAGGATGTGGAGAACAACATTTTAATTGAAGTACCACATTCCACAGCTAAAACAAAAAGGTCATGCTGAAGTATGGATGTGGCTGGCTTTCAAGGCAGAATCAGCAGTCGTTTTGAAGCTTTTCTTTTAATTTTCTGTCTACATATCTTGAACTAAAGTGATGTAAGATTAGCTTTTCTCCTAAGACTTCTTCACCATACTTTATTTTTCAAGGATTGTTAGAGGAAAATTTTAGTGGTATCTAGATGGCACTAGAAAGCACACACCTTCTGGTTATTTGCAGTGGGAATTTGAATCCAATTTAAAATAATTCTAGTTTTTGAAACTGCATCTGCATACATATAAACAGGGACTTGTGACTGTGTCATAAGATGATAATGTCATTTGAATGCAGTGTCTGTCTGAGTGTAGTAGGAATGGCTGGGCACTCTTCATTATCCAGAAGTTTTTCTGAGCATCTTGCAGCAAAAGTATACACTCCAAAACCAGTGTTCTTTTGTATCCAAGCCAAGTAATTGTAACCTTCTTTGTCTCTCTGTTTGCCATGTTATCAAATGTATATTTTGTTGTTGTACGGTCCTAGATCACAAAGACACGATGTGTACAGACAATTATACTGCAGATACGTAAATATATGCCAAGATGACTAAGACAGGAGTTAAGTTGCAAGGTTGCCACAAAAACAGTTGTCACTGGAAAGACAATATCTGGGTGTTTGAATGTGTAGATTAATACTGTTTGAGCATGGGAAGTTGTGGAAGAGAAAGAAGGTATGGTCTTGTCAGCATTTCAGTTAGAGATTACCAGTGCAGGTAATTGTAGTAATATATAATCTTTGATGCATCATTATTGCTTGCAGGCATTGGATACAATGGCCGTTAATAAAGAAGGAGAGGTTTTCCTTTGCTTCAAAATGTAGCTATCCTGCTTTGGGGTCCTGAGGTCCTTCACTGAATCTTGCACTGAGATGAATTCTTCAGAAGACATGATAATCCTTCATTTGACATTTACTCACTCAATTACCTTCCTGCATTTTGTGCAGGCCACATCAGACTTTTCAAATTTTATTTGTTCTTGCCAGACCACATTTATTCATTAGCTGTATTTATTGTAGTTATGGTTGAGACAGCACTTTTATTGCAAGCCCCCTATCTTTGGTGGTTTATAACTTTCTGAAACAATTACCTTTTTGGCTGAAATTTCTCAAGCTTGTTCTAAGCTCAGAGGTGAATAATGTTTCAGTAAGTTTGAAAAAATCCATTAAGCCATTTATGAGGACTAGACGTTCCAATAAACGTAGGCGCATTTATTTTTTGATGACCTACTTATTCCAATAAAGTACATTATTATTCTGTTTTCTCCTGGTTTAAATTATGTTGTCTTTTAAAAGAGAATGAGGACATTTTATATCGGATTTTTAGATGGGCTTGGAGCGAGGTTTGTTCACATGCAATTTTGTGCAGGCAAGCACATTTGTTTGCTACACGTAGCTCACAAATAGGACTGTGGGTGCAAAAGCTTTTGGGGTTCAGTGTGTTGTTCTCTGCAGGAAGACAACAGCTCAATCTGTTGTGGTTGTGAGGAATAGTTGACAAAGTGCATATGCAAGTCTGAGTATGCAGTGCAAGGGCAGATAGACAAAATGAGGCTATCTATTGAATATAGGTCCTTACTTGTGCAATGATATTAACTCAGTGTGAAGATTCGGATATTACTTGTGCAAAAGTACAATGACTATACTTCTGCTGTCTTGCAGGCATGGGATACAATTTTTCATCATGCTGTCCTGGACAATGTGAAATAGTTTGACAAATGATAAAGTCTTGTGGAATTGAAAAGGCAGTGTGTTTTTTTTTCTTGGTTTTTTTTTTTTTTTTTCATTGAATTTCTGCATAGACTGTATAATTAAATTCAGCTATGCTTTGTCTTACGTCTACGAAGTGCTTTTTAGTGCACATGTATAGTTTTGTGTTGTATAGCTTGTGTATTGCATACACTGTGAGGAAGTTCTAGTATTTATGCGCACCCATATGGGATTGGCTTCTGCCTTTCTTATAGTAGCATGACACTAAAATAATTCTACTTAAGAAAGTAAGGAACTTCCGAGTTTATGCCAGTTTAACTGAGAACAGAATTTGCCCAGTATGATTAAATGTACTGATGAACTTTGATGCTAAATTCTATGACCTTTGCACAACTAAAATTTCAACTTTAACACTGCATTAGCCTAGCTTTTCATTTAATTATACATATTTGGTTGAAAGCTCCAAAAATGTTAATATTTTAAGTCGCTTCTCGTGTTTGTAATTGAACTTTTTTGTGTGATTGTTTTCTGCAGTAATCAAGAGGACATTAGCATGGACAGGAAATGAATCTGGAACTCTAGAGATTAATATTAATCTGCTAATGTCCTGTCCTGATGTTCTCAGGAATCCTTTCTTCTCCAGCACATTATGGTACTTTAGTAATCAGCAATTAGGGTAAGGTTTTCTCATGCCTGAACTATGTCCTCATATGTCTTTCATTTTGTGATTGCTATGGGAATGACAGTTCTTCCCCCCATGGAGTCAGAGCAAAATGTAATGTTTCTTCTGCAGGAGCCCTACTGCTTAGACAAATGCAGGGCTGGAGGCTTAGCATATTATCAGGAAGGAGATTTGAGGGGTAGTTTGGGGAGTTTAACATCAGGTTATATTTCTGTAGGGTATCTGCCATGTCTCCATGTTCTGAAATACTTACCTTGATTCTTGTGCTAACTCTGCATAAATAGGCATGGGCTCAGTAGTGGTGCTTTGTGAAACACAGACCCATCAGGCCCTGATCCACAGCAGCACTTAGGAGCATGAGCCGTACTGAACTCAATGTCAGGAGGAACATTCTCGTCCTTTGATTGTGCAGTGCAGGCAATTTTTTTTTTGCAGATTAGTCTCACAGCGTCAAGCAAAAAGTTAGAGGGAGTATGTAACGTCAGCCCGTTTATTCCCTTCTGCAAGGGACCTTCTTGTCCCAGTCCACAGATGTCCTGATGCCACTGCAGAGACTATTGTAGCCCTAGGACTCCAGTAGATTCCACTGATACGGCTTAAGTGTATACATGTAGGGTTTACTCAGGAGGTCCTGTATATGCAGCTCAATAAGCCATGCTATTTCTTCCCTGTTATTTCCTCCTCCTGCCACTCCCCAGATGGTCCTGAAACATTGCATCTCAGCAGCATTTAGGAAATGCAGACCTATCTCTGTTTATTCCACTCTTATTTGCATAACAAAGCTGAATGGATTTTTATTTCTTTTACGATGTGCACAGAACTAAGAGAGAATTATTTTCAGGTGTTTTCAGAGAGCTGTAGGATTCTGTGGGTTGGTCTGGGTTGTGTTTTGCTGTGTGTTTTTTCATTTTTTTTTTCATTTTCTGGCATAAGTACTTATGGGTTTGCTCCAAAAAATTAATTGATAGTCCATTAAAAACTTACTACGTTTGTTCTGACTTCTACTTTTATTTTTAATTTCTATTGTGCAATTCTATCTGAATAAAAAACCCTCTAGAAGGTGCAATATTGAGATGCAATATTGACTCGATTGTAGCAGATCATTCAATTTTTTCCTAAACAAAATTTCATTGAAATTGTTGTATTTTCAGTGTTTCACTTTTGATAAATCGGCATCTTCCAATGGCCATATGTTCTATTGGAAAAATATCAAGTCATCCTGGTTGTATGCACCCAGATGATACTCAGTTTCATGGTATGTTCCATCGTATGGTATTTAGTACAAAAAGAAGAAAACAAGAAAGTGATAGTGGAAATGACACAGAGGCTTGTGCTTTCACTTCAGAATAACCAGTTTTGAGTCCAAGCGTTACTTAAAGCTTTAAGTTCCACAATTTTTATTTTGGCTTAGGATAGAGAATAATTTTCATATCTCAGATTGGGTTGTGCTCTTTATAGCTTGTTTGTTCCAATGAAAAATGCCTACATTACCTGAACCTTTGACTGGCCAAATACTTATTAGTGGTTTTGCATGATGTTTGGGTAATTGAGCTCCCACTGTTCGTAGCAGATGAAGTGGATGATAAAGTTGGTTTGATTTGCTGGAAAACGGGAATCAAAATCCCATTTTAGACCTTACCCTTAGTTTTTCTGTGCTGTCATTTCCCACCTCAATGTACACGTGTCTAATTTATTAAGGGTACCATAAAGATAATTGTGGCAAAAATGGAGAAGTGCTTGGTGTAGACAGTACAAGTACCTAAAAAGGTGACGAGAATGAGCCCAGAATCTCAGGGGAGTGGGGTGAGGGGATGGAAGCCCTGGTTTTTCTGCGGCACAATTTCTGCTCTGGCACTGAGACTCAAAGGAGGGAGATTTATTTCAAGTGAACAGAATACCCAAGAATTTTGAGTCATGAGTGGACAGCTCGCCCCAGTGTGGTAAACAGAGTTAACTGTCCAAGCTAACTGCTGTATCCCAACTGGGCAAACATCTGACCTCCTTCTGAAGCATCCCTTGAACCATGACAGTTTATTACCAAATATTTTCAAGAAAACCATCACCACTTACGATTTGCTTTATAGCCTTGGACTGTGAGTCAGAACATTTAAAATCTGCTTTGTGACCATTTCAGGCAGCATTGTAGCAGTGATGGACAGAGAGCTGGGGTGGCAGCAACATTTGACATCCTGATGCCTAAGACTGATTCGAAGTCATACCAGTTCCTTGTACTCGAGCACTGAGGTCAAGTGTGTCCTCCATCTGTGCTCCATCTGCTCAGCAGGAGTGCTGATCTGGTGTTCTGTACCTAATACAGTGTATCTACCTTAATGTTGGATTTAAACAAGACAAAAAGGTTCTAAGGAGATCCATAATGTGTAAGTATTTTTAAAGGCTTGGCTGGAAACATTTAAACTTCATGCTTCAATGGTCAACAAGGGAGTTGCAGAAAGCAAGATTTCTTTAAACTCCCCTCAGAGCCCTTTTTTTCTATACTGATCCAGTTTTGCTTTCCCAAAGGATTCCTGGTTTTCAGAAATAAGAGCAGAAGTCTCAAGAAAGCTCACTAGAACCTTTATGGTAAGGCTGTTGGTATCTTGCTGAGATATTGACTGTCTTAGGGCTGATGGAATTTCAGAGTCTTCTATCCTTCTTGAACTGTGTCATGGGGGCTCAGGGCTTTTTCTTGTGACAATGACATATTGTCATTCCAAAACAGCAGTTTATTTTACAACTGAATTTATTCCCTGGTGGCAAGGGGAAACTGAGGCAGAACATTACTAGATCATACATTGGAGTGAGTATCAAAGCAGAAAATGAAATCCCACATGTAATGCTGGCTTCTTAAAATCAAAGGCAAATCTGACTTTGATGGGACCAGCTTTTCTGAAGATAGCTCCAGACTCATCTGTTTTCTGTCCGTTTAACTTTTGTCGGAGTAGCTAAAGGACTGGGAAGATCAGTTTAGCTAATTATCCAGAATGGTAGGAACTCCTTTGAATGTTTGTTTTCAAAATAGGGCTACAGGTTATTTAAAGACTGTGGTGATCAGAATATTTTGTCACTTGCTGTCATAGGCCTAGTAAAATACATTGTGTGCCTAAACAGTTTTTTCAGAAGTTCATTGTATGTATTTAGTAATAAAGAGCTCAGTAATTCTACCCACATTTTTACAATTTGAAGAAGATTCAGGGTCCAAATATGCAACACTTCCCAGAACAAAATGCCTGTTGCCTTTGTTGTTCATTCACAAACTGGCATGGATAAAGGATTAGTTACTCAGCAGCGTTCTGGGTAAAAGATCAGACTGGTTTGCAATTTTTTGTAAGGCAATTCACCCTTCCCTGTGGCAGAAAAGGACAGTTGTATTTATACTGACAAGAACTGTAAATCAAACTTGGAATAAATGTTGGCACTGGCTCTTAATTATTTCTGGGAGTTGGGATCAGGTACGGCTTACATTTATAAGGCAGCTCAAAAAGGCCAGAGTGTTACCCAAAAAGTGAACAATGCACACGGCCCCTTTCTGTGGGTTTCAGCTATAGTAGGCTGCAGCCCCACCGCTCAAACATCTGTTAAAGGAATGGGCCCATTAAAAGAACACAGTGTTGCTGGAGTGTGGTGATGCATTTTAATAGTCTCCTACTGTACTTTTTCATGCTTTTTTTCCCTGTGGAAAACCAAGCAACTAACTGGTTAGAAGTTTTCACATGAACTTTCTTGCCCTGGGGTTCCCTGTGAGTCCCCAGGAAAATACTGGGTTGCTGCTCAGGTGTTCTTGTTTCTTAGCAGTTTGTTCTAAACAAGTCTTGCAAAATCTCAGTTTTCTCTAGATTGCAGGAAAGTAGGGAGTTTGGTGGATGGCTGATGAAGGACTTAAAAATTTTTTACTGTTTTCACTGTTGTTTATCACTGGCCAGTGGTACCAGATATTCATAGCAGGATAACGGTGCTGGAGTAGCCATTCACTTTGGCGCTGCTAGAATTTCATGATAAGTATGCAAATCCACACTAGCCCATAGACCGTGCTTCCTTCTCTGCTTGTGTTTAAAGAGGTGGTTGTAAGTAAAGTACTTGCACATTCTATTGCAAACCATCATGTTTTCACAAGCATTTACAGATTTGAGTCACAGCTTTCCCATAGCTGGCAGCAAATACTGATTTGAGAATGGAAGAGATATCACTGCCTTGATCAAATTACAATTTGTTCTTTGTATACTGCTCCAGCTGGAAGTTACTTGTTTTCCCAGCACACCCCTGCTCTTCTACAGAGAAAGACACTTCTACACATGCATAACAGGTGAACTGGAGCTGGGGGAGTTGTATTTTTGATTTAGTATTATTATTATTTTATGTATTAAACAAAAATGTGGATGTTACTCCATTTTTTTTACTGGCGAAGATAGCTTTCTAAATTTAAAATCTAGAAGTTTAGAGTATGTGTGATTTTTCATGTCATTGTTCTGAGTCCTACAACATCCTTGGAAGATGATAGAAACCAAGAACCGTAGAACCTTCTAAAAGCAGTCATTTAAGATCTTTTAAACCAAATTCTGCCTCTAGCTACACAACATAGCAGATTTTTTATGATTGGAAATGTAAAGGACACCATATTTCAGTCTCTTGTCTTGCTGATGTTATTATTGAATGTATCGCTTAAATGTCCCAGCAGTCTTTTGGTATTGAACAAATCCTATGGTTGCTTGCTTGTGATGCACAGTGCTTATAGCTTATGGATGACTTAAAGAAATAATGATTTATCATAGCACGTATTTTCTGCTGTGGGAAGACCCTCAGAAGGGACTGATCTAGCATGGGCATTTGGTTTCATTGCCATTTTCCCTAGGGATTCTTAATCTGTTTTTTTGTAAGCCTGGTAGCGCTACTCCCTTTGGTGATGATGATGGCATATGGCTTAGTAATATTTAGGTTAAAGCTATGGGCACAAAGCAACAGTTAATCTTCTTCAGTCTGAGTTGATGCCCACTTACAGTTGGGGCCTTCCAACAAACTGTTGATCCAACCTGTGCTTTTGGGGAAATTAGACTGAATGCATTGAGCCCTTTGCAAGGTGGTGGTTCAGTGCCATTGAGAGAGACAGCTCCTTGGAACCCAGAGCTTCAGCACCTCATGTGCAGAGACCTTAATCTAAACAAGGCATATAAAGAATAGCACTGCATGTGCCTGTATAAACAGTCTGCAAATCCGATTGTAATGAGACATTCCTGAGGTGATTTTTGAACACCCTCATCACAGACGGGCAAATTATCCCTAAGTTACACCCATGCTACTTCACCAAAGATGGTGGAGTAGAACACGGATCGCTGACAGTGTGTTTCATGGGGCCTCACGGTTGCAGAAGTGTGGCTGGAACAAGTATCTGCAGATGGCTGGGTTGTACAGGAGTTAACAGAGAGTGTGATCTAGGCCACCAAACGTGGATAGTTTATTGTGGCCCTATTGTAACTTTCCTTATATCATGAGGGATTTAATATCTTTTACTGACTGTGTAGTCCTGGGACCTGCCTTCTGGCTGTGATTTATTTTTCCAGTTAAGTCATTGTTCATCATTATGAACTGAGATTATTTTTCTGTGTAAATTTGACAGAGAAGCATTCTTGAACTTGCACACATTTTTAATTTTAAAAAAGCAACAGATCTCCCTTTGCCCTCCTATAATTACAATACTAAGCAATTATAACTCTTTACCCTTTGGTCTTCACAGCATTCTTGTCAGATTAGTATAGGGAGCGGCTTAAATCAGGATGCTGCCACTGAACCACCCCCACCTCCTATGGGCTTTGAAGGGCTGTTTTAACCCGGATCCAGACACAATCTCGTCTAAACACCGGGAAAAAAACACGGAAAAAAGGCTGGGAAGCAAGTCCATGTAGTCACCAGATGCAGGAGTAATTTGGTTGTTATTAACTAATGCTGAAATCCTAGGGGAGCAAAACTTGATTGGAGAACCTGTTGAAGGGGAAAGAGAGAGGCCTGTTAGATGACCTCGGCAGATGTCAGGTGAAGTAACACAACCGACTCTTAGGAAGACTTGGAAGATCACTTGGGCAATCTGAAAGAGAGTAAGCAGGCCTTGCTGGCCACCCAAAATATGGCATGAAGAGAAGAGCAGGTGCACCTGTGTAAGTTAGAAAGTGTTCCATTTAGTCTTTGGAGAATTTCACATGGACAGGTACAAAGCAAGTTACACGTCCTGATTCTTCACAAAAGGAAGGTTATAGGAAGTCATGGGGCAGTTGCTGTGTGGGGTTAGAATATCAGGATGCTTTTCGGGGAGAGGAAGACATGGTAGTGCTTGAAGAGGAGCAGGGAGTCCTTGCCTGGACAGGCTCAGACCTCTAGTTTTGGCTCGTTGGTTGTGACGCAGATGGTTGGGTCATCCTTTCTCTTATAATTTATATTTTCCTGTATTTACTTAGAATGTAATGATAAGCTCAGCTACAGCAAAACCTGATATTTCTTAGGTGCAAAAGAACTATCCAAGACCTGATTAGATACACAAGTATTTAATTGTCTTTCACATTTTGCTGTTCATGCTACTTAACGGTGTTTTGCTTACCGCTCAATTCACCTTTTTTTCCTAGTTTACAGTGCATATTTTTCTGCCAACCCTAAAAGCTCACCTAACCTTTGTTGCTTCTGGTTTGAGAGTCTTTGTGGATGTATTTGTACCTGTCTTCTCACTCACCCACCTCTTACCCCTTCCTTTTACTTTTGCTGTCCACATATAAGTTCATAATTTTCTACTATGGGTAAGGAAATCCAGTTGTATTTGCCTTAAATTTTGTGCTCTATTGAAAGAGGATGGGGGGGAAACTAGTTTGAAGTGAGTCATCTATCTTGGCTCCTTGAAAGTTGGAACCAACTTCAAAGGGAGTCTCAATTTGGGGGTAGTTGCACAGATGAATCCCAAATCTTTGTATGTCCTTCTCTTTCCTCCTCCTCTCTCCTCATGTAGTCCTAACAGATTTGGCAATTTCAGTTAAGCACGTCTGTGCAGTTTTTTAAAATCCATTACATAAGTTTGTTAGTTTAAGAGTCTCTTTTTCGACATATGAGCCTAAAATGGCTTTGATTTAAAAATGGAACTTGGCAGGGAATTTGTTCATATGGTAAGATTTTTTTTTTTAGTTTAGTTTCGTTTATAATATGTTTTAATCATTTTTGGTGTTTTCAAAACAAATGGTGAAATATGCTTTTTTCCTTCTATTTTTGGCTACCCTCCTCTGAAAGGCCTTACTTCTCCCTTGTGTGTTTAATTTGGTACTTTAAGACGCCTTTTTAGATAGAGGGAGCTTATGCTACAAAATTTAAACTTAAGCATCCCTGTGAAGAGGGAAAATAGGTCCTTCTGGCCAGGACTTTGCATCTTAGGGCTCCTCTCTGATAACAAACAGGAGGGTCACCAACTGGGGCTCAGACTATGTACAAATATATAAAATAGATGGAATACAAAGAGGGAAAATGAGCAAAACAAGGGTAGACAAAGCTTTCTATATTCATGATCGATGCATCTCAATTATCTGAGCAATTATTATTTTAAGGAATATTTTTTTTCACAGTCTGGGATGCAGCAAAGCAGATTGCTGCCAAGAAAAATGCTTTCTTCTAGACCCTAAACAGAGCGACTCTGCATTCCTTGATTGGCCCTAATTCCTGTGGATTTTCTTACAGAGGTTTTCCTTTCTGATCTGTTTAGCACATAAAATAACTCAAGAAGATATTTTTGCCCTTTAGCAGGTGATTCAGACCATGCATCCCATTAAAATCTGTACAGTGGAATTGGGTCCTAATTTTTCATGCGATCTTCTCTTCGTATACAAAGGTCCCAACTTTGTGGGGAGTGGGGAAGGAGAGTATGACTTAATACTTAATGCAGATGTATTCAGGCTGGGACCTCAGAATAATAATAATGCTTTTAAAAGAAATGCAAGGCTGATCAACTGGGCTGGCCGTTGCACCCAGTTATGTAGGAGACCTCAGCTTATGTTTATACCCAGACTAGCTGAAACAAAATGTATGTAGATTTTGCAGAGGATACAGCAGAGAAGAGCATCCACAACCTGAAGAGCAACCCTTTTTTTGACAAGGGATAGGCCCTGAAAAAAAAAAAAAAAAAAAAAAAGTCTCCTGTACTTGTCCTTTGTGGGAAACGCAGTTGCCATGACTGATTTAACTCAGGATGAGAAAAAGGTAGACTCTGCATAACTAAAGCAAAGGAAGAGATGATCCACCATAGGAAAGTATGGTAGAGGGGGGGAAAAATGGAAACTTCACTTCACCCTGGTTAAGGCTGACATATGAGGTAGAGGGAAAAATCTTTTAGGCTCAGAAATGGGCTTTAGAAGACCAGCCAGAAACAAACACACACAAAAATAAGAAAGCAGAAGGCGTGGGTGGTTATGGGGATTAGTACTGACATATGGAGCCTATCAGCTTGAAGTTACACGTTTATATATGACCTAGGTCACTCATGCCCCAAAGTCATTACTGTCGAACAGCTGTTGGGTGGCCTCTGTGAAATGACTTAGGGGTCTGAGCCCAGTTTCTAGTGGCAGGTGTCCACATTACACAAAATCCATCTGTATTATTTGGCCCCCTATATCTGGCAATCTCAGCAGAAAGACCAAGTACTAACGGTTCACCATAGAGATTGAGCTGTCCTGTTTTATCTTGGGTGGCCCTTCTAGGAAAGGGCTGAAGAACTTTGGCAAAAGTATCGTAGGAGAAGACAGCGTGGCCCCTGGCTTGCTCTGTGATTAAACTCAGGCCACCAGTTTTCAGACCGCTCGGACCAGCGGATTTCACTAATGCTGCATTTACTCTTGAAGTCAGCAGAAAGTATTTCATAACTGACTGCTTGCGTGATGTTGAATATACATCCATTTGGTTTCTACTTTCGGATCGTAATAATATAAACAGGAAAACTACATTTTGAATTCATTAAGTTCTTCCTCCGCTGTTTATAAAAGATAAAAACTTCTCTACCCGTTTTTTTTTATAAGGATTGATTGGTGTCATGTACATATTCGTTCACTTCTGTTTATGCAAGATAATAAGGGTATTAACATGGAGGTGGAATAATGGTGTTTATAATTCCATCACCACTGTTTATATAAGATAAAAACAGTTTAAAAAACAGAAAAAAAGAAAAATAGTGAGAGAACATTTGCCGTTATGTACATATATTATTTTTTCCCACTTCTGTTTGTAAAGAATGTGAAAGGAAAAAAAAGTGTATCAAGTTGAAGAGGAGTTGATTCTGTTTATAATATTTCTGTGCTGTTTACCTAAGATAAATTAATTTAGAGTTGATGTAGTGAGTAGCTTGGGAGAAGAGAATTGGGGTGAATGAGGGACTGGTGGGGTTGTGCCTGATGCTCTTAGTACCTTGTAATCCTTTCCTTTATTAAGAAACGTGAAAGATGTATACTGAATCTTTCTAGTGGGAATACGATACCACTGGTGAGGCAGGGGACACATGGTGCTGTGATGCCAGCTAATACAGCGGGCGCTGCCAGAGGGGTCAGAGGCTTTCTCCGGGAAGAGGACTCTGAGAACAGAGAGGATACTACAATAGTCTGAAAAGATCTCATGGACGTTAAAACCCTTGGTATCATTGTCCGTGGACTTAGTCCAATAATTGTGTGCCTGTATGACTCTGTTTTGTTCTGCAGCTTTGAAGTCTAATCCTAATTCCTTCAGGGAGAAAGGCTTGTAAAATGTCCGCATTTCAGAGAGGCAGAGGAATACTACCTTTGATGCAAGGCTCTATTGTCAGTCCTCTACAGTCCTTCTGATTCACCCCTGCTCCTACCCTGTGTGTGTGCATATTGACAGATGAGGAAGGCTGGCAGATGTGGATATTTCCTTGGGCTGAGCACCGATGCACGCTTTCTCAGTGTCAACCAGAAAGGCCATTTATACCTAATAAAAGAACAACTGTGTGGACATTAACACACACACAGATGAAAAGTCCACGAGTATTCGCTTACTTTTACAAATGAGTTTGCTCCGGCTGCAGTCACGCCCTTCACGTGTTTGCTTTCGGCAAACATTCAAGCAGACAGGCTTTACTCTAGTGAAAGCAAATGGCCCACTTTAAAAATCACGTGCTCGTATGCTTTCAGGTAGTGGACTATCAGCTCACCTAGGTATTTACCCCGTAAGTGGGAAAGGCTGTGAGAGATGGCTTTGCGCAGGTTTCTCACCTCCCTTCTGCAGTCAAAGGAATCAGCCCAGGAGCTGGCCTGACCTTCTGCACATGGCGATGGATGTACCTTTACAACTAGCTTAAGGAAAAACAGTGACAAGAATCAAACTGCATCTCTACCTGGGACGCTATTGAGTAAATCTAGTACAGCATCAAAAAGGCTTTTTCTGTCTTCTGAAAGAAGTCGCTGTCTCTTATAATTCTGTAGTAACGTTTCTCTCCTTTCCAATCCTGAATGAATCCAAATCCCAATGATGGCTTCATCTTTTCTTCGTAATTCTTACTTCAGCTTAATAAATTGTCTCTGGAAGGCAAGCCATTTAAGCACATGCATAAGTCCATTTCTGTTAAATGGAACCTGAAGTAAAGGTTAAATTTTAATTACATGCTCGAATCCCATTGCATTCACACGTTTGAAGTTAAGCACAGGCTTGAGTACATGGTTGGAGGGCTCAAGGGTTTAACAATAATCCAGTCAGGAGGCAAAGACAATACTGTACGTCTGTTGTGTGATGTGGTCTATTGCATTGCTTGATCCCACCTATGCACCCTTGCTCCAAATGTCAAGTACTTGAAGCAGATTGTATCTACTTAGTAAACAGCATTGCCCAAGGTAGACTAAAAAAATAGGCTGCATTGAAAGAAAATTTGCAATCTGCTGGTGGACCTTCCAAAAGCAGACAAGGACATGAATTACCAAAGTAAATGATTCCTTGAAAAATTCTCTCTACTAATTGCCAGCCCTTACTTCCCTTAGTGCTGATGTGGAAGTGGATGCAAAGAGCAGGGACAGATCTGTCAGCAAGCTGGGAAGGAGCTTAAAGGGGCTTCAATCAGAAACTTTTGTTTTTTAGATGAATATAAATTGTCATGGGTACAAAATGTCATTTCCTGAAGCGAAGGCCGCTCTCATCCCTATCCCAGAGCATTCCAACATACAATAATATGTGTCTTAATTATGGTGTTTCAGCACAAAAGGCACAGAAATTTCACTTTTCAGAGTTGTACAATCAAGTTGCTCCACCTTGCTATTAGGCATGAATGGCAGTCAGTGCTCCAGGGAAGCCTGAAATTGAAAGAGCAGCGGGTGGGGAGCAGTGGGTCAGGATGGGTATGCATTTAGGAGAGCTGTGTGGGGAGTCCAGAACTAGAATAGCGGGAAGTGCTGTAAATTGGATTGAACACGTTGCTAGTGGACAGGGTGAAAGATTATACAGCATTTGTCTGTGTGACCATAATGAGCTTTTTTCCCATAAAAGATTTGGGGAGAAAGTACTGGGTATGAATAGGGTCCCTTTAAGAAGCACTTTTAAAAGAGCTCATTTTCGATTCCAATCATGTATATGCCTCAGCAAGACTGTAGCCAGATGCTTGTAGATCTGAAGAAAACAGCCCAACCCTTTTCTTATCATCTACCAGAGATGACAGAATTTAAAAACTCAATGGCACTTTCAATAACTTCTAACAAGAACTGGGACTTGCCTGGCTCCATTTGTCTGGTCAAGGCTGTATTTCTGCGATTTATCCCATGGAGATTTTTCAGCAGAACCTTACACTTAGTGTCTAAATTAATGATATTCCTTCCTTTTTGCCATGACAAAAACCACTCTGCACTATATACGTTATGTTAAAGTTTTTGTCATGGACATATTCTGTAAAAGCTTTTTCAGCTTCATCATTTTGACAAGCTGATTCCATTAAATCCTTCCTAGTGATACTTCCGTATGGTGCAGATGGGGGAGGTTGTTTGCTTGTGTGGTTTTTCCTTCTTTGAAGCTACAAAACAGTGATCATCTGCCAGCTTACATGGTATACCTTACCACTTACCTGTCCCAAGGAAAAACATATTTTGAGGAAAAGCATGCGTTTTCTGTATAATTCTTCTAGTAAATAGAGTCTGCTCATTAGTCTAGTCCATAACTTTTCTTCAAGGTTCTTTTAGGATTTAGACATGAGCTTAGCTCTTAAAGCTTGTAGGTTGGTCTGTTGATATCCATGTGCATTTCAAGCTATGGATGCAGAATACCTTTCTCCCCTCAGTATTTGTCACTATTTCACCTGGACTGAAATGGAACTTGTTGAGCGCTTTGAATAAGGAAACCTTCCAGATGTTCTCAAATACAGGGTTAACTCAAAATATTTTAGTGAATGTTCACGGCAGTATGGTGATCCCTTTGCTACATACCTTGTGCTATCAGAGGTATCAAACGGGTCTGGACAAACAGTGTTGGCTCTGATCCTGCCATGCTGGCAAGTGCTAAGTCCTGGTGATAAAAGCTACAGCTGATAAATGATAGAGTTGATAATGAAAGAAAGGGGTTCTTAATTTTTAAATACATCCCCTCACAACATACCTTCTGAGGAAGTGAGTTATTTTAATCTCAGTTTTCTGGCATGAGGAAACTAAGATTTTGTGACTAAAACAGATAGGAGTCGTGGAGAGGAACCAGATCCCACAAAACCTGCCTTTGTCTTCAAGGAATGCTTTTTATCTGCCATTGCTACAAATGAATATAGTGTAGAGCTACCTCTTTGCTTCATTTTTAATGAAGCCAGAAGAGTTTTTCATGCCGACCTCAGTGATAAGGCACAGCTACCAGTCTTCTCAGGATAACTGTCAGGGTAGAATAGCATTGCATACAGCCTGCTTTTGCATAAAAAGAAAAACAAAATCTATCTCAGTAGGCTACCAAGGGTATCGAGGCATCCTAGATTCCTTAATTTATTTATTTGTGCCACAAATCAAAAGCAAATTTTAAAGCTTTTTTTTTTTTTTTTTTTGCCACGTGCTAATCACTTCACCATCCTTCCTTTTCCAGAACGTTTCCACAGATACTCATCTCTCTCAAGCTGGCAGCTTTCTGATCCCCAAGACTGAATAGCTGGTTATCTCAGCGTTCCATCTTACGTGGAGTTTATCTTCCTCATTTACAGTAGCAAAAGCACTGTCTGCATGCACAGACCATTATCCTGGTTGGGTTGTTAAAGTTACTGTAATGCTGACTTTATTTTCTGTAACAGTTCTGAACAAAATGTTTCCTTTGAAAGGTCTCAGACCTCTATCCTCCCAACTCCTAATCACAGTAATAACCAACCTCAAGGAGTCATTAGTGAAGACTCAAACAATATCCTGTAACAAGTCAGCTATGAAGAAATTGGCATAGTTTATCTCTTTGATTCATGTTCTTAGGAAAATAATGGCTTGCAAAATAAAGCCGGTATTGCTCTCATGCTATACAGTATCCCTTGGATCTGAGTCTTTTCTCCCCCACCCACTTGTCTCCCAAACTAACTCTGAATATAACTCTGCAATTGCTTACAAGACAGAGTCCATCCACAGAAGTGACATGTTTTTAGACTATAATGCCAGTTTATTGTGCTACTTTTAAACTGACTCACCTATAAACCTCTTTTTGATCGCTGTAACTTGTTGCATTTTTAGATGAGCTGGGAAAATGGTATAATGATTATGTTCAAATCCAACCCATAAAGAAGGGTTTACTTTTCTGAAGGAAATGGATGCAGCGAACTATGTAAACTGGGTTTGGGAAAGTTCTTGGTATTGTTTGCTTTTGGTTTTGTCTTTGTGAAATGGACACTTATGCTTTGTAGAAAAGCTGATAAATAGCATAAAGTATGGCTCACCACTAAGAGACTTTGTAAAATCTCTGTGTGTGCTGTTTGGTTTGGCTTCAGCAATCAAAGGGATCAGCTTTTCTTCATTGAAAGGAGCATGCAGGTGGCTTTCCAGGTTTCTTTAAGCATTTTTGTTCTCATTTGATGTGCTTCAGGCTCTAAACTGTTCATCAAAAGATGTGAGTTCATTTTGCAGTTCTGCTTTACTATTGATCAGCTTAAAGATCAGTATAGCTTTCTCTTCTTTCCTTTTTTCGTTCCATAAAGGGAGAATAAGGACAATTCCCCCTATAAAGCAAAAGATAATGTTCAGCTCATTGGTGATTTGTTTGGTTTTTTTACAAATAAAACTCTTGAAACTAGGTATATTGAACTTCACGGCTTCAAGGCATGTTAGTGTCTCTCTGAAAGAGATGTATTGATATGGATAAACTATACGTGTCTGGGGAAAACTGGGAACTTTGGAAAACCCAAGAAATAATTCAGACAGTCATAGAGCTCATCCCATGATTCAGTTGTAGGTATTATTTCTACTTGTTGACTGGGTCAGCAAAGAAATTGCCAGTTTTAGATAACCTGAGATAGTTTGATTATTCAGGAGAGGAAGTTCAGGACTGGAACACTGTGTTGCTTCAGAGGGTGATTGCTACTAGAAAAGGTGCCATGGACTTACAGTGCGGTTTCTTTGGTGTTATGTCTGACTGGGGCATATACTTTTTCCCTTCAGTTAAATTTTGCAGTAATTTGATTCAGTCAGCTATCCTGTGTTGTCCTCTATCTATGGATAAGTTAGCTAAGATTGAGAAGTTGGTGAAAAATGGGCACCTAAGCTACCCTGCTGTTGCACGACTTAAATTCTCTTCCTACAGCTTCACATTGGTGGTGAGGGCCATGGAGAGAGGCATGTCAAAGTCAAATTGGTAAAAGAAGGAATGAAGAGGGAAGGTGTTTTGGATATGTTAGCAGTAAAATTTAGAATTAGGGATGGGATCCTGTTCCTGTAAAACAGCATCAGATTTGGTGATAAGAGGGATCAGATTCAGTGATGAGACTGTACTTAACTCTTCAGCCACCCGTCCCCATCTGAAAGACCAATGAAAAATTTAGTTCCTCTGAAACTCAGTTTTCAGGGCATGTGTCAAAACTAACTGCAAGCTACAGAGCATGCTGTTCTCATACCAAATATAAAATGGAAAGTCTTTTTCCCAGAGGCTGTTTCAGTGGACCTTCATAAAGTAGTTTTGATTTATTTTAATAGGCACAGAGTGAGAAGAAACAGGTGAAAAATAAATTCCAAAGTATTGATTATGGCTTTTTTAGGAAAAAAAAAAATGTTGGTTCTGCTTCTGGAAAACTCAGAAAAAAGCACATCTTTAGAGATGCTGAGGGCTTAGCAGTGCATACAGTGATGCAGCTGCATAACCCTGGTGACTTCAGTGGGTCTGCAGGGGTTTAAAGACAAGTGAAATACTTTTGTAATGCTTTTAGTCTTGTTCCAAGTGTTGCATACTGTCACAAGAACACAGTTCATGATCGAAGCAGTACAAATTGTGAAAAACGGAGCACAAGTCATACGGTACCTTACCTTTCAAGGATTTGCTGCTATTATGTATGGTATCTGTCAGGTTACCATTTTCCTACAGGTCTTCATATAGCCAGCCTTCATATAGCCCTTACAGGATAGGCAGTCAGGAAATCATTCTGATGTTTTCCTTAAATGATTGTGACTATGGATTTGACATATTCAAGGCCTAAACTATGCAGCTCTCACCAAGGGGAGCAAGCTGGATTTTTGAAGTCTGGTGTAACCCTAGTCTGGGGCTTACCAGAGCTCTGCTCATACCTTCATGGGTCCTCCCAGCACCCATGAACGGTGCAGACCCCTGTATTCCTGCACAACCCTCGAGTTCCCTTGCAGCTCAGGTTTAGCAACACCCTCACTCCAGCCCACCCTCTTCTTCAAGACTCATGGTACTCACAAACTCAGCCAGTGCCCTTTAGTTCTGATCTGCAGTGCCTTCAGGGAAAAATTATGTATCAGAGTACTTATGTCCCAAATTGAATGTTAGTCAGATGTTAAAATGAAAGAAATATTATGGAGAGTCAGCACGTCTCATTTTGGAAATAAATTATGTAAAGTACACTGGAGTGTCATGGCTCTTGGGACCACGTATGATCCAAAGATACCATTTAGAAAAGTGATCACACCACTGCTAGATTTATCAGATCATCCTAGAGGAACATTAATACCCAAAAAGAAAATAATAATTAGCAGTGGCAGTAGCTTAAACTCATTTTCCAGGGTCAATTCCTAACATCAGTAACCTATTTGTATGTATCACTGGATTTTATAATAGTTATCTCCTTATTAATAGTAGACAGACTTCTCTAATTGCTATTATTAATACAGATGCATTTAGGACTTTCTCAGATTAACGTTTTGGTTGCTCAAATTTAATCTGCTTAAATAATTCAGTATTATTTGATTGTACTTTTGTACTTTTGCATGCTGTGTAGTCCAGTTTTGGCACTGCCGAATTCAGGACAGGCACTTGAGAGGGTGCAGGGAACACAAACCATGCACTGGAGTGGCAAACCTCCAAGCAAGGAAGCAGAAGATATGCTTCTCTGCTTATCCAGCCTGCAATAAGGAGACCATGACTTGATGTGGCTATGGTGTAAGGCAAGAGATCTAACTGTGCTGCCAGTTCAACCACACTGCCCCAGAACAGAAGATTCACCTACAGCACGAGCAGAGCCAAGACCTAATTTTTAGGGTATGATGCTGAAAGACAGACAGAACCTTAATGTATATATCCTTGTACATTTAGGTGAATATGTTTTTTGGTTTCTTCTATTTAAGGTTTTAAAGCTGAGTTGCAGGTGCAAAGACAAGCCAACACAAAATATTTTATAAAATAGAAATGCTTAAACTATTTATGGACTACAAAAACTCACTGGGCTAACAGTTGACTTCTTTTTTCCCCTCTTTTCCAAGAGTGAACAAGGAACAGGGCTGTAAGCTAGAAGGGAACAACCCAGCCACATCACAACCACCATCTTCCAGGGCCATATTTGCTCCTTCCCTGTCTCTTGATGTGACAACACACAGCAATGCAATGAAGAAAGGGAATCAAGGACATTGGAAAGATGACAGACAGGAGCAGACAGCTGTTGCCACCAGAGCAGTGCAGCCCCTTTGAGCAGTCAAAAGTATGCCGTGTGAGTTATTCTGGCAGTGGCTGCCCCTTCCCAGGTATTCTTTTTCCCTGAATTAGTCCCCCACCACCCAGGAAGCACTGGTCTCTTTGTCCATATACCCCTCTAGGGCAGTGACAGACAACAGGGAAGGGGCAGTGCAGTGACACTGGAAGGGTTGTGGTGGGCACCTTCCTTCTGCCAGTAGGCTGAACTGCGTGAGAATGTACTGGCTGAGTACCTGACAAGAAGACATCCTAGTTTAACATATTTTTACAAACTCCTCAGAGACATAGTTAGTAACTAAAGAGTTAGAGTAGCTAAAGGTTAAAAGTAATACCATTTCAGACCATCTTTAAGTCAAGACGCATGCTCAAAATGCTATGTTTAGATTATGAAACAATAATGTATTTAAACTTTTTTTTCCCACTTTTTGCTAGTATTGCTCTTACCTTGAGCCCCGTAACACAACTGCTGTTGAAACTGTAATGTGTTGTGTTTTCCTGCCCTTCTTTTAAAGATGTTTTCCTCAGAGATGCTTTGCATAGTGACTTTTTTTGACTAAAGTTCTTAGGGAGCTGGAGACCTCCAATAGATGTTAATTAGAGTTCAGTTTGCAGATGTAAGAGATTCCTTTCCTTATTTCATCTTTCTCATTGTTTTCACTGAGAACAGCTGGTAGGACTTATTTTGGGCTGAGTTACCTGTGGAATGAGTCAGCTCATTGAGTTGATGTCTTTTTGAATTAGCTGACATAAACATAAAAGTCCAAATTTTGCTTGGATTAATTTCATCTTATCAAAATATAATATTATCCAACTTCCCTGGCAAGCAGAGTGTGCTGAAATATCTACTCCATCAAGACTTTTGTAGTTTCTAGTTAAGGGCCCGTGAAGTTTCAGGTTTAAAGAAGTGGTTTTGTATGTGTGCACGTTACACATTAATAAAGTCTCCTTTTTCTAGTACATATTTCTTAATTTGAAAAAGACAAGACTAACATTTTAGCTACTCTTAATTACAAAAAATAAAGTCTCCTTTTACTGCACTTTCTTATCCAAATCTAATGATGATACTAAGTAGTTAAGCTATGTACTAACTAAAGAAAACATAAACTACAGCGATATCATAAATCATTTGCAATATATGATAAGGTAAATTGTAAGCTTTTCTGTCTTCAAGTTTGAGAGAGGAAAATAATATTTTCAAAGGGATCAGGATCGGGCCTCTCCAGAGGTCAGGATCTGCAGAAGTGCTAGTGTCTGATTGGCCTTTTGGACCTTTTGGACCATTTTCATACTATGACACAATGAGTAGGTGTCACTATCAGTCCCCAAGCAGACACCCTTGTGCAGTGAAGCCTGTTAATCCAGGTGACAGTGAAACTCCAGATGTTTTGGCTGCTAAAGGAGGTAGTTACCTCAAGTAGCATGACCACAGGAGAAAAAAAAAAAAAAAGGAGAGAGATTGGAGCACATTTACCTCTGTATCTTGCTATGTTTCTTTTTCTGATGTGGCTCCTTACCTTGCGTGTGACATCTGTGGCTAAAGTGTTGTCATATTTCTGGTATGCTAACGTAACATTTGACTGCCTTCCTCTGCATTCTTGTAATTAACTCCTGATATGAAAGCAGTTTCCATCTCTGGATTTCTCAGCAAGCTGATTGAAAGGTGGCTTAATTGCACAGCTTTGCCAAGAAACATGTTAGGTGATTGCTGGCTGTAGTAAGAGTTAATGTGAAGGTAATAGGAGATATCACAGGGACTAAGATTTTGCTGGCCATTAGCAGAGGTGACTTCAAAAAGCAAATGGTAATTAATATAGGTTTCACTGAACCAAGTTTCCATCTGCTGCTAGTCACTGGATTTTGAGCTGCTCTCCTATTAAAGATTTGCATGTATTTTCCTGGATTCTCAGTGGGAAGGACACTTGGGGGAAAGGGTATAAATCAACAAATAACAATGTAACCTGGAGAAATATAAATCTATGTAGATTAATCCGTGTTTCCTAAATTGCATACTAGATTGTAATTCAATCAAAGAGTAGGGGTCTTGTGACGTTTATGAACATTTATGGATAGTATGAGCACTCAGATTAAATGTCAAACCTGGTATTCAGTTTAGAATCACGTATTATTGTTGTTCATTAATATATAAAACCAACAATTATATCCACTGAAATCCTCAATTTAATTTTGCTGTAATCTGTCTCTGCTGTGTCAGAGATGCAGTCCAACCTCTCTGCCCCTTCAGCTCATTTACAGGGCTCCACCAAATTTCAGCTGAGTCTCCTCTTCCACTGTGTTCCCCCAGCATGGCACTGTCCCCTTCCTGTTGCCCCCACCCCCACCTCTGAATTGAGGAATTCCCTAGTAATTGGCTTTTTTTTATCTTCCACTGGCTTTAAATTCTAGTTTAGATACTGAGCAGGTGTAGTGCATCCAGGAGGAGAGGGGTGACAAGACTCTGCATCTTAGATCCAATTCGCTGAGTAGACGACATACGATAAAGCTGTGCCCATCACTGATTCTGTATCGGTAAAGGGTGAAAATGTTTTGAGGCAAGAGCAGTCAGTTTAGGATTGTCTGAATCCATTGTCAGTCCTGCCTGCTTAAAGCAGTTCATAATTTGTCTGCTTCTTGCCAATCTAGAGGCTGAAGGAGTAACATTTCTCACCTTGGTAGTGCATTACATCAGAGAGATCCTAAATCACTTTTCAAAAATGGATCAGAATTGCTGTCACAATTTACTGCTAAGAAAAAGGCACTTGCGGCAGGTTAATTCAAGCCATTTAGTGAATAAAATGTAAGAAGTAACTGAATGCCAACTGCAAAAATTACTTTGGCACCTGAGATGTTAATTTCGTTGAAAGTAAGCCATGCTTAAGCTAACAAAGGTTAAATATTCTCAAGTCCCCAGGGGGTTTACAGCCACAATTTCACTGACTT
This sequence comes from Nycticryphes semicollaris, assembly GCA_013400055.1. Taxonomy (NCBI): domain Eukaryota; kingdom Metazoa; phylum Chordata; class Aves; order Charadriiformes; family Rostratulidae; genus Nycticryphes; species Nycticryphes semicollaris. The sequence continues at coordinate 144,511 of VXBJ01007637.1, read as the reverse complement.
CCAATGGACTTTAACGTGAATGCCTAAGTTACTTTTGAAAATTGTAGTCAGCTTCATAAATCGATTACCTGCTTATATAATGTAACTCATATGACTGGATTTCACCATCTTAACTCCCCATAAATAGAAATTCTTCAGTGTTCAGGAACCTTATTCTCGTTAAACTCAAGGGGGATAGATTCCTAAATATCCTTAACATTTAGGCCTTGCTTGTTTCTCAGTCTTTGTGATTTAAATGGAATTTATTCACGTTGGAAAGAACGAGAAAGTAAGCAGAATCTGGCCGCAATGAAGCAAGGGCAGTCTTAAGATTAGCCCCTGGCTATTCTGTCCAATGGCCAAAACAGCTTCCAAGTAATAATGATTAATTAACACTAGGAATTCAATATGAAAAAGATCAGTGGATTGCCTTTGTCCACCCCACCAAATAGAGGCACAGTGAGTTGAAAACAAACGACATAAATAGACACGGGTAATTATTCTGCTTATAACATGGAGACCTGAGGAAAACGGTCAGCTTTCTTAGACTTCGCTTTTTTATATTATTATATAATAGTATATATTGAAGAAATCTGCTATGTTAATCTAACATAATTAGGTTAAGTAAGTCTCTAGTGACAAACAGTGCTATACGATAAAAAGTTTCACCCCAGCATTTTAATGGTTCAGGTTTTGCTCATGGTTTCAATTAAGTCAGCACAGTGACAACAGGATTTGGCCCACTTCGTTCCTGCATATGTGTTCTGCAGCTATCTAACCTGGAATGAATCGCAGTTTCCTCAGACAGACACATCTTGTTTTTCCAATACTTTACATGGAAAAATTTGTTTTCCTGTATTTTCTTTTCAAGAAAACTGGTAATCAAGTGTCCAGACCAATAGCGATCATTTAAAAAATTATGGTCTTTCAGTTCTGGTGATTTGCCAGATTCTAGTTTGCAGCTTCTAGTATATTGTGCCTATCTAAAATTACCCTATAGTTTTAATTAGGTATGACAGTCTTGTTCATTTCCCATAGCAAATTTGACTAGGTTGGTGTAAGTCATGACTCAGCACCTCCAGAGTCTCAGGCCATATCTTGTAGAATTCTTTGGTGTCCATGTCATCGAAGTTGCTTGATGCTTTCCCTTCAGAGAACTTGGTTTATGTTGCGTGTAACAGAGGCAAACTCCAACCACTCAGCCTAGATTTTCCATTCCATGTTTTTTTTTTTCCCATGCTGGGTGACTCCTGCTTTTTTGGTTTTTTTAAATTTTTTTTTTTTTTTTAAGTCCAGGGCTTCAAGGCACATTCTTTGGCTCAGAACTCTTGTCTCAGGTTCTTCCATAGCATGCAGTTCACTCTCCCATTTGCCCAAAACCCTGAAAGAAATACTTTCCAGCCACCAGTTGCTAACAGTCCTTCACGTATAGTCTATTACAGATGAGTCTACAGGCTTCATGATTAAATCTTCAGGAGCAATGTAAAAGGAAGATAAGGGACATTTGCTTAACAAAGGAAGTTTTTTCCACCAGGAGAATTTCCCTGTTAAAGTTCATCAGAGTAATGGATTCTTGAAAATAAAATAAGTAGTGACCTGCTCTCCACCAGCTTGATCTTGCCCTTCCTTTCATATTACAGCACTTCAGCTTTAAAGTCTGGTCAGAATCCATCCTGTCATGTCCCTCATGCAGATCTTCCTTACATTTGTGAGCAGTCAGCTTCTTTAAAGAGAAATTTGCTGTTAAACAGAGCCTATTTGGGTGGCCTATCTGAAAGATGCTCTAAGCATCTTCTTTACTGTCCTGCAGTTTTCATGATTCTTTCTGCTCTTTGCTGTATTTCTTCCTTGCAGATGATCAACGCACATATGCTTCCTCTCACACACTTCTCTACCAGGCCCATAATTCCCACACATAATATCTACATCTCTGAACAATTTTTCTGCCTGGCTTCCGTCTTTTCTCTACTGTGACAGCTACTCACTTTATCTTCACTATCTCAACTTAGGTTTTTATTTCTCTGTATATTTTTAATTGCTTTGAGAAATTATAGAGCTAATCTCTCCCTGGAACTGGACAGGAAGCAGTAGGTGAGCGCTGTGTCTTAAGTACTGGAGTACAGCACATGGATCCCATGGTCTTTGTCCACCATGCTCCTGGTCCACAGACAGTAATCGTGAAGAGCACTGTCTGGTCTGACTACCTGAATTTCTTTATGCTTGGTGAAGGGAAGCGGGGACAGGATTGATTTGTAGCTTTGAACATTTGGGGGGCATCTGCCTGTGTTTTCTGTGTCCAACAGGAGTGTATCTTCAGAGCATAAGGCTTTGATTCATTTTGTCTATTACTTCATGCCAGGTTAATAAATTTTAGAAAATGTGCTGGCAATAAAGCCTAGATACTCCATAGTAGACTTTGGAAACTAGACCTGTAGTCTACCAAACATGTGCAATCTTTTAGCCATTCCACTTTCATTCAGCCATTTTTTTTCTTTGGGGTCTCAGGGTAGCAAATCTGCCAAGTCCAGAAGATAATGTGTTGACAGAAGGAACTAAAGCAACACTATTTTTCTGTGCAGCTATCAGCTGTAATGTAAGCATCCTCAGCCCTAATAACATGCCTAACCCCTCTTCTGTGAAAGTCAGGATCAAGAATGCAAGTTCTGTTTCAGAGGACTGTATCATCTGGCATGACTGCTAAGAAGGATGCCATTAAAATCTGGCAACGTTCTTGTGATAAGAGCATTTGTCCATAGAGCCACAAGCCTATTTCACGGAAGCTGTTGAACAGCCACTAGAGGATATTTAGTCTCTGCTGGATTGGAATTATCCCAGGACTGAAAGGCTTCTCAGCCATTACCATTTTTCTCAGCTACAAAGTTTTGGGGTCAGGTATTTTCAAAACTTCCAAGATTTATGCAGTTTGTGGATTTAAAAGACTTTTTTTCCCTTCTCTCCTGTGGGAACTGGTACCATCTGTGAGTCTCCTCAATTCCTGTTTTATATTAGTACTGTTTAGTGTGTTTGTTGTCACTTAATTCCATTTTTTTCTTTCTCCCTTTTCTTCTCAGATCACTCACAAGCAGTTTGTGGCCTTCCTCTGAAGGAGCCTTTCCTGTCTCTTGTGTGAGTATTTCTACCAAATGTTTTATATTTTTCATTTATTTGAATTGTGCGTTTTGTTCAAGTCAACCCAGGGCTCTTGTGAACTTTTCTGTTGCTCCCCATGGCCACGGGACTCAGTACTGAGTTTTTTTTACTAATGCAGCCCTCCAGGATTTAAATGCAGTGTCAACAAGTGGGACTCGGACTTAGTTCAGTGACATTGTGTGATTGATTGATCTGGAATTTATATGTGCATTTCTGGATGGCAATATATAAGATTTCTGTTATATTTGGAGATATGTGTGTTATGATGAGCCTGACGATGTTGTGCTCTGATTCAGAATAAAACATACAGTTTTCCCTGCTGTGCAAGCTTAAAACAAGTATAGAAAACAGTCAAGTAGCATTTCAACCCGTCCTTGATGAAATCTGACCTTGTGGCAAAGGACCCTTCCTTACCTAGTCCTCTGTGCTCTCCTACCTAACACTCATGTGCTCTTCTTATCTGGGTAGATTAAATATGCTGTATTCTCTTTGACATCTAACAGTATCAGGATTAAAAATCTGTTAGTGGTTTCTTGGAAAGATGTTACGTAGGGGTTTTTTTCTGACCTGGTCTCATTTGCTTGAGTTTGGCTGTTGTGTAGCTTGTCAATGTGGTAACCTTTTTAATTGAAGCAAATACTATAATAATCCAGATAATTATGTTTTTAAGACCTAGAACAAGAAAAATTAGAACTTTTCATGGTTTAAGTTTTGCTTTTTCCTTTTTTGGAGGGAGATAAGGGATGGAATCTTTGGGAGAGTTATCATTTGGTTTTTAATTTGGCCAGGTTCTGACATGTGATAGTTTTGCATATTTGGAACAAAAGTTTGCATTTTGCTGGGATTCCTCCATATATATTGGCAGTGAAATGTAGTGATTTTAAAACAATGATGCTTCTTGTTGTGATATAAAGGGAAATATAGCACTATCAGTTCATAATATTTACCATAATTAAATAAAGACAGACCCAAGTTTTCCAAATGTGCATCAGTATTTTAAGCCACAGTTCTGGGATGTCCAAGCTGGAGCTATTTAGTGAATGCCAAAAATAATGAGGACTTTTAAATTTAGGTTTAGAACTCCATGACCAAATATGCCTAGACTTTGTGTTACTTTAGATCTCCATTTTGTAATTTAAATTCATGTCTCCTACCCGTTCAGAGAGGAAAGTGGATGGCTGTTAAAGTGCTGTCTAGAATTTTAAAAAAAAAAAAAAAAAGCATGGAACAGTAAGAAAAATGACTTTTTCATATTTTGGAGAGGAATTAAACCTGCAAATTTATGTTCAAGTTGTGTTTTGATTGTTGGAATTTCTTCAAAGGGATGCTAAAGTGCAAATGGACATTTCATAATTTTTTTTCAGGTGCATGCTGAAACAGTCAAAGAGCTTTCTTTTCCTGATACTAGACCTAAAATATGTGACTTTAACATTTAAAGTTGACTCACTACTTTTGCAGTGCAGAAGGGAATAGCACATCTTCTCTCCGGCCCCGCGGGCAGAAACATGAGATATGCTGCAATGACTGCAAAAGGTGGTATGACAATGCCAGCTACCAAAGAGACGTATTTGAGCTGACCTATCATGCCTATGGTGTCCCCATATTTCTTTCTTTTCCCCTTTGCTTTTCATTATAAAGTGTCCCAAATCTGTAATTTACAACGTGCTGTTCCAGTTTTGCTCTGATATATTTGCGACAAATAAGTAGGAGTCTATGCGCGTGCATAGCTCCCCGTGGCAGTGTCAGGCCCATGAGATGAGAGAAGCAGAGATCCCCACAGAATGCAACATGGCTTACGTCTAATGTGACATTTATTTGAGTCGGAAAGGCAATTGATTAAAGTCCCATCAGACCTTTGCCATCATGTATTATGCATTTATCCAGCAGGGGTGGTTCATAACGGCCCCTGACAAATCCTATTATTTTTGTTGCAGAACTTCATAATATCGATAAAAAGTGTTAATGGTACTCAGAGACGTGAAGTGCACGCGGCTTACAGTAGCGCTTAACAGCAGCAAAACCATGTATGTCTGTGGCATGCACCGTGTGCTTTCACCATGTTCACAAAGGCACCGGTTTATCATGGTTCCGCCACAGCAGCATAAGGCAGTTTAGGTGGAAGCAGCAGGCTGACTTCGTGGTAAGTGTAGGCATGTGGAAATCCGGAGCTGAAATCATTCTCCGATGGTGCTGCTTTGCTGCGTGACCATGCATACATCATTTCCCGTCTGTCTGCCTTTCTTTCTTAACCTGTAAAACAGGAGTCACACACTTTCTTGCTTCTTTAAGCCAGGCTTATTCCACAGCCAAGAGCTTCTTTGTGCTCCTCCATTCCCAACTTAGCAAGCTCCGTAAGAGCCTCACTTTATTTCAGGCATGTGCTCAAGGTTTCCGTTGTTTGTACTGGTTCTCTCCTTTCTCTTTGGAAGATACGTAGGTCTTTCAGGCCACTGATACTCCTAATTCTGCTGGGTAACAGAAAAAGTAGAATTGGGACATTTTTACATTGGAAGCTGTTAATGGTACATGTCAAGCACGTTTCTGATCTAGAGATAATAACTGATTTATTCTGCCCTCTGCTTCAGTACCCAGCACTGGGCTCTCTTATTCATATCCACAACTTGACGATTCAGAATCTTCTTCCTCCTTCTCCCCCAGGTTACACACGTGTCTGTCTGACTTTATGGCATCAAGGTTTTGGAGGTGGAAGGAATTAATGGATCTCTGCCCCAAACAATATTCCCACTTCCGAGGCATGCGGTTGATCTCTGTTCCACTTGAATGTCCTCAGGAGTTTGAGAGAAGCAGGTGCATTCTTTGTCAAAAATCAAACTTTTCATGGAAGAAGAGTCTTCCAACCAGTCCTGAGCCTTTCTATCTTATTGTCAGCAGTGTGTAACAGTATCAACAATACTAAGGTGCTTTACAGTAAGATAGGTAGCTACAGTAGGAAAAATAACTACAGTAGGACACTTCCAGAGCACTACCTATTCAGATGGAACCCATACAATATTGAAGAGTTATCCGCTTGTAGCTTTGATAAGGGCAAATCAGAAATCACAGAATCACAGAATATCAGGGGTTGGAAGGGACCTTGAAAGATCATCTAGTCCAAGTGATCCAGATACAAAGAAGTTGCAGGACATGTTAACCTAATTCCATGAACATCTGTCCATTTCCTTGAAATAGGTTTCTGATGTAACTCGTTTGTACTGAACTCCAGCATCATTCCTATTAGATTCAGCACTGATTCTAATCCTTGTTATTTCATCCTGTTAATAAAAAAAAAAAAAATTAAAAAAAAAGTCCCATTTATTCCTCAGATTCATTTGGTCAAGTAATGATGACCTAAGGGAAGCTGAGCAGCATCTTACTGATCTCATCATAGTTATGAGAACCATCCATCATAAGGGCAGCGATTTGTATGTCAAAAGACACCCAGCAGTATTCCAGCCTGCCAATTGCCAGTTTCTGAGAATACATATTCACTTTATCAGACATGGTGATGCTCAAATAGTCTTTGATATCTATATATGTGTCCCTGCTGTTGGTACTTGTTCACCACCAAACTGTCATCTGTTAGCACTCTGAACCATCACCGTGAAACAGCAACTAATTAGCACCGTCTGAATCCCTTTATTCGGTTAGTGTACTTAGTGTTGTTTTGCAGATGAGGAACAACAGTGATTGCTACATCGGGAGCAGGGAGGCATCTTTTCTCAGGTTTCTTAAGAAGCTCTCCATTACTTCAGAGAAGGATAATAACCTCCAGGTCAAGCTTATTCATGAATCAAAAATGAACATTTGCAAAATACCAAAAAAGTCTAAATGTAATAAGCCTTATGTTTACAACAGGTTTCAAGAGTTAGTATTTTTCAAGAATTATAATATTTAATGTAATAAATAGACATGCAAATTATCCAGACGAATCAGTTGATTTGTTTCTGAAAATAAGGAGTTGTTGGAAAAGAATGGTCACCTACACAGCAATTGGAGACAGGAAACGGATATTATTTCCCCAGCTTTTATGTGTCTCCTGAAAGAAGGGAATGTTCCAAAAAAGAGAACAACATGGGCAGAGGCCCTTTATTTGGCATTTGCAAATGAGAGAAATGGTGAAACGGGCTCAAAATAGCAGTGGAGCTGAAATTCTGCTCTCATGTGTTCGTAGAAATCAAACTGTATAAATGGGAATGCACCTCAGGATGAATGTTCTTGAACAAGTGCCACAACTTTAAGCTTTATTCTTCATCTGAAGACATGATCATCAAATGGACTTGAGCAATAGCTTTAGATCCAAAAACTCCCCTTATTTAAAACAAATCAATCTGATGAAGTTCATGGTTTTGTTCTAAAACATCCTTAATAAAAATAGAACAAATATCCACAAAACTAGAGAAGTAGCCAGTTAAGACGAGCAAAATTTAATAGTAGTTTTTCGTTCAAGCATTAATGTTAACATTCAAATGATTTAACAAATAATAATGGCTGCCTGTAGCTGTGAAGTTGATGTGTGGATTACAGCAGAGGCATGTATGCAACCTGCTTTCTAATTGCAATACCTACAAGATATCCACTGAAGTTGGATGAGATTGAATTTAAGATTGGCCAGCATGACAGCTGAAAATGTCATATCCTTCTCCCATTCTGCTTACTCGACATCTTTTTGTTCTGGGTTATTTTTCATCTAATTAGCAATATACAATGTATCGAGTGTTAGCTTTTTTAAAATATAATAGATTACAGCAGAAAAAACATTGACTTTAAACTAGACAGTTCTAGGAGAATAATATTTTAGATTTAGCTAATAAAAAAAAGGGACAGAAAAAAATGCAGTTGTTCAGTGTGCTTTTACCCCACACTGGCGTAATTTACTATATTTGGATGGAAAAGACCACCTTGCTGAATCAGTAGCAGCATTTCCTACAGCAATTTGAACACCAACCATCAAAATATTAAGACAGTTCAGTTTGTTAGGTCTGAAATCACTGTGCAAAATGGCACAACTAAAGAGTGTAGTAGAGTTTTTCAGAATATTCCCGTTGCGGTTATGGTAAATTATCTTCCAACTTCGGCAAGCACATTGCTATTCCATCGTTATATCACAAATGTCTCTATTTCTTTTCTGAAATGTGTTCTTGGTCTTTCTTATCCAGAAATCCTCTTTGATGCACCCTGCTTTAACATTAGGTTCTATACCTGTCTCCATAAAATGTACACACCAAATATAAGGTAAAAATGGTACCAACAGCAAGTAGCCCTGGAGAAGTGGTTACTATAAAACTGCATATCCAAAAATAAGTCATTTCCCAAAAGTTACCTGTTGATCAAAAGATCATACATTTGACTATTGAAAATGGCACTGAAATATGAATGCTCAGAGAGGTCTAAGTGCCAGACCACATCTCCATACTCATGTTGAATGTCCTATGTGTAGGACACCATCATTGAAAATGAGCTTTGTAGGATTATCTCCTCCATCTTCTTTTCCTCTCCACCTCTTCCACTTAAAAAAGGAGTGAAGGCCATCTGCTGTGCAGTTTAGCTGTGTGCCATTACACATGTGTATGTGTCAAAACATCTGTGGTTAGTCTTCAGGCCATGCTTCATGAAGGCTGTTTTACCTCATGTTGGGAATGGGAACACTTAGACGTAAAACATTCACAGTGTATTAAGAAATAATATTTTCTTCCTCTGAAGTTCTTGTTTGCTGCTGCTTATTTACATCATTTTGGATAATATAATGACAAATATGGTTCACAAATTCAGCACCCCAAGTAATATTTTCATTTCATATATTTGCATGCCCAAAATACTAGTTTTTTGTACATGATCGAAAGCAAATGCTTTTGGATTTTAATAGATCTTGCTCTCTCCCCTTCCATCATGTTGAGTTTTAAGTTTAATAGAATAGCTGTATCAGGTTTATGAGTGCTGTTTTCTTATGTTTTAGCTTCTTAAGCATACGCTAAACAGCTTGATTTTTCAGAGACAAAATTGGAATCCCAACTTCAAATAGCATACAATTTAAAGGTATTCATGCTTCACTCAATCACCAAAGTAAGAATCAGTTGCAGCATTTGGATCAGGATGTGTGTTTAAATTTCATATTCATCTGTGTTCACTTATCCTGGATGTCTGTAAAAGGCATTAATTGAATTTCACTTTTTGCAGTAAATCCACTTCTACATAAAAGACAAAAATTAATGTGTTACATTCTGGGTGCTCTGAAGGTTGTGAAGGAAACCTAGTCTGTGTGATCAGCATATAACCAGGAGTATGTTGTTTCAGAAACTGTTTTACAATTTTTGCACTTAACATATCCTTCAGATTTTATTTTTTAGAGTAAATTTCTTGCATGAATGCCATGCATGCTTACCACGGTCCAGTTACGACACTAAAGAATTAAATTCTGCCACAGAAGACTAAAACAAAAATGTGGCTTTTCTTCCAGTAAACTTTAATGTAAAGGTAACAATTTTAGTCATTGAATTACCCATAGACTGAGGCATGCCCCAGGGAAGATTGTCAAAATTCCAGGTTTTTTTCTTATCTTGTGGAAAATATGCTGGCAGATCATTTCTTTTGGAGCCTGCAAATTCATCTCACATTGATACGTTCTACTGTGACTTCTGTGGCACTGTCTTCACCTTCCATCCTAGCATGGCTGTGGTTTGATGCATGTCATCCTGGTCCATACAACGTGCCAGTACAACATTATTGCCTTGTTAGTGGTCAGCCCAGTTTGTCCTATTGAAGAAATTCACAAAATGTCATAGCCTGAATAGAGCAAGAAAAGCACGCAACATGTTCAGGGAGAAGCAATGCTTTTGTTAGTCCTTCTGTTCACCAAGTATTTCTCCTCTGCATCTTATTTCAGCAGCATTTAGTTGGGAGGCAGGGTCCAGCATTCAAACGAGATCTAAGGCATTCAGCAAGCAGATTTGGAGATGAATGGGCATCCTGTTCTGGGAATAAGGGTATTTTAAAAGCACAAAAGTGAATTAGATATTTAATTCAACTGTACAAGTAAACGACTGAGAAAATTGTAGCATCTGTAGACTTCCCAAAGGATGGAACCATAGAAATAACACAAACATTACAGGTAAATGAAGCCTAAATATTTTTAATAAGCAATTTATTGAAGTTGATTGTTGCTTTTATGGCTGTTAAGCATGCTCTTACTTTTTCCTACTCTACACCCTCTCCCTTTGAGGTGCTTCATAAAGAAATGTTAACCAGTCCCCCCAAATCTTATTAGTTAGAAAATGCTATTTTGCTTAACTAAAAATGGTGGGATTATAACATTCTTCTTGTCCAATAATTCTTTTTCACCTGTCCCCCATCTCCACTTGAGTCCTTTTGCAAATCTTCATCATACCTCATAATTTCCTTTGTGATACTGTATCAAATGCTGTATGATAGATTAAATTTACTGCATTTCCTTTGTTTGGATAATCAGTTATCTTATCAAAGAAAGTTATCAGGTTAGTCTACTACAATCTACCTTTGGCAAATTCATGTTGTGTTTTATCCCATTTTCCATTTACCTATGTGTCTCTTTCATTATTTTTGTCTTCAGCGTTTGTTGCACTCACACTATTGAAGCTCCTGATGTTACATCAACATCAAACAGGTGTAAGTGAGATCAGATTCAGTTTCAATACGCTGTAGCACAGCCTCGCAAATTCCTATTCATTCTCATGCCTGCAAAGTATTAAGTTCTCATCTGACAGACAAATAAAATACCGGTTTTTGTTTTTCATTGTCATAGCAAAGGGCAGGCGAGCTGATTTTGAGCCTTGGCTGGTGAATGTTCGCGATGATTTGCGAAAGGGTTTCTGGAGATAGAATCAGAGACATCTACCTGCACATGAGGGTGCTTGGGCACTTGCATTAGCAAAACCTTAATGTATGTATCAGTAATGAAAATCTTAATTAAGGACGCCGCATCATTGTCCATGAACACTCTTTCTTTCTGTGTGTGTGAAGTCCTTTGTGTATTGCAGGATCTACCTGGTCCAGACAGACAGAGACCTTGAAGAGTGTGTCTGGCAGATCTTCTCTTGATTATTAACAACTAGCAAATGGCAAACTCTGACTCTTCTTTTGTCTCGACACTGAAACTCAGAATAGTAGAACACACAGTATAACTTACAGCTTGTTTGGATTTTTTTCTATTGCTTTTTCCACTTCGTTATTATATTGGTGGGTTTCAAAATCCAGTGGCATTGATTAGAATTGAATTATGTAGCTTAGAGTTGCCAAAAGCTGCACAGACACCTATTTACCCAACAGTATACCTTTTCCTTTAGAAACAATACACTTGCCTAGGCCATGTTCCGTATGCACAAAAAGTATGCTAATGGGATGTGAAGACTGAGATTTTAATCTCCCTAAACTCAGGAAATTTAGAGTTAAGGTTCCCACAGCAACCTTACCTCTGCCCCTTGCTTACAATAGGATCTCTTACCGTATGATCCCAAGCTGTGGGCTTTCCAAGACAGATAGTACAGAGAGGAACACAGTGTGACAGGTAAAAACTGCTGAGGCTTTTTTTCCCTGTAATTGTATTCCTGTGAGATTTTGTTTGTTGAGCACTGCCTATATATTTGGTGATATGACAAGGTAAAGGTACATGTGGTTTTTATGCCATGATCCTCTTTTTATAGGTGTACTGATAAAAACACAGATAGTGTAAGGTAAGGAAGAGTGTATGCAAGTACTCACACAGACATGCACACACATCTGTCTGTGTGAAAGCCCATCAGAGTTGTATCTTTTGCTTTTAGATGAGTCAGGCTGTCTTCTCAGATTCACTGTCATGTCACTGACATGGATAGTTTCTATGGCCTCACACCTGCATGGTAGGAGGATATGTCCCTGGAGGGGCAAGAGCAGGAGGTACTTTGAATGAGAAAGAACTATGGAGTCTCTTCTTGTCTGTGCAGATCCGCACAGTTGAGCCCCTTACAGAAATCTACACACTCAGTAATTTTTCTTTTGCAGAAATGTTGCACCGATAGAAAGAGTTCCTTCAGCCTGAAAGAAGAGTTCTTGGTGGGACCAGTGGTTTGTGCAAAAAAGAGGATCATGGCATAAAAACCACATGTACCTTTACCTTGTCATATCAAAAAATAGTTCTGAGAGTGAAACCCATGTAATCCAGTAATCAATCAGACTACAGCTCCTGTTTCAGCCTCCATTAATATTCTCAAAACCAACACTTACTCCACTAAGACATCAAAACCTGAAATACTCCAGATAAATGAAGAGTTTAAATTAAGTACATGGTTGATTCTTATCTGCTCGATATCATGTCAGTACATTTCTATCTAGACAGAATATAACTGAGGAATCATCTCCAGTCAGATTCAATGCTGTTCTGTGCTGAAATTTAGAGATGCAATTATTGAAACTGTAGAAGTATGCAACACCAGATTGAATTCAGAATATTTGTGGAAAACTATGGCCATCACAGTGGATCGCCACATGTTGTGGGCATGGCAGACAGACACATTTGCCCTTGTCCCACCTTAATTGCCAGTTCCAAGTTTTTTAGTACATAATCGTCAGTCTGTACTAGTAGTTGAAGCATAATCTTGAAAGCAGACCATGGCACCTACACTTTTTTTTTTTTTTTTTACCTTATTGCCAACTATTAGCCTGCCAACTGTTAAAATTCAGGGTAACTAGTCTGGGCTTGGAGAAAGTGGCCTTCGGCTGCCTGCCAGAAGACAGGGCTGAAGAGCCTGTGCATCCAGCCGTTGCCAGTCTCTCTGGAGTGCGTGAAGCTGAGCTGGGTCTTGTGAAAACACCAGGCTAACAGCTTTAGCCATGCTCCTCAAGAGTGCATGTGCATATGCAGAGTGCACTGAGCAGGTCTGAACCTGACAGATCTGAGCCAGCTTCTGGCATAAACAGTGTCCCCCTGTCCTCCCTGTTACAACTCAGTCACAACTTACAAAAACAGTGTCTTTTTTTCTTTGATTTTTTTTCTTTTTTTTTACTGTTAACTTACACAATTGAGTGTCTACAGTTAGAAAACTGTCTGGGAGAACCTTTAAGAAAAGAAAAATATTTTAATATGGTAATAACCTTGTTATTTCAAAACCAAATGGTTTCAAACATGGCAGTGCTGTTACTGCTCTTTCAGGACTATGTACGTGTCAAGTTTGATGTTTTAAAACAAAGCTGTGTTATAATTATACAAGCGTGTTTAAGAAAAAAAGGCTTATGGAAAACTTAACAGCTGGAAACTGTTTTTTACATACTTGGATGACTCAAAAACAGCTGAATGGGTTTTTGCAAAGCTTTACCAAAAATGTCATTTCTGGATTGAGACAAGGCATGAAAAATATCTGCTGAAAAGGTAATAGTTTCAGAAAGTATAAGCAAATATAGACAGAGATTATTTAATTCACCAGCTTCCACTGTACAGTCATTAATGTAATGCTACAAAAATAAAAGAATTCATATTTATATAGTTTCTCAAAGATTTCAAAGATCTGTACTAGACTTTATGGAACTGAGCTTTGTAGCTGCGAGTTAATCAAATATTAATATTTATATTTCATTGGAATATCACATATTCAAACAGGAAAACAAAGACATAGAGGAAGGTACAGGGCTTGCCAGAGTTTGCACAGAAAAAGAAGATAACCACATATAGCACCCATGCCTTCGGATGGCTCAGCTTGTGCAGCGTGGCTGCGTTCTCAGGCACGCTTGGCATCAGGGAGCTTCCGGCTTCTCTCTCTCTCTGACTCCCATTTCAGGCCCATCCGGCTTGCAGGTGAAGAGCCTTGCTTGCTGTTTCTTGCTTCATTCCCCGTTGTGTTTTAACCCCAGCCAGCAGCTAGGAGCACACAGCCACTCACTCACAGCCCAAGTTGGGATGAGGGAAAGAATCGGAAAAGTGAGAAAAAAACTCGTGGATCGAGATAAAGACAGTTTAATAGGTAGAGCAAAAGCCACACACACACGCAAGCAAAGCAAAGCAAAGCAAATAGTTCTTTCACTGCTTCCCATTGGCAATCACGTATGCAACCATGACCAGGAAAGCAAGGCTCTATCATGCGTAACAGTTACTTGGGAAGACAAACACCATCCTTCTGAATGGTCCCTCTTCCTCCTTTGTCCCCAGCTTTTTTGACAATCATGCCCTCACATGGCATGGAATATCCCTTTGGTAAATTGGGGACAGCTCTCCTGGCTGTGTGTCCCCCTAGCTTCTTGTGCCTTCCCCACCTACTTGCTGGCAGGGCAGTGTGAGGAGCAGAAAAGGCCTTGAGAGCTTAGCAACAACTACAAACACCAGTGCACTGTCAAAATTATTTCTCATGCCTAATCCAAAACATAGCACAATAGCAGCTGCTAATAAAAAAAAAAGTTAGAAAGTTAGCTCTATCCCAACTGAACCATGACATTCCCAAAGGCAAAGTCTGCCAAATTTTTCCTCTTGTGATCATGAACCTTGCCTATATTCAAGTATCACCCCCAGTGATACTGGGGGCTGCATGCAGTCCTACCCCAGCATTGCCGAGGGCTGTGAATGTGAAAAAACTGTCACCAGAGACCTGTTCTGGGGTCTTGTTCAGGGCATGGTCCAATCTGTAACTTGGTAACAATCATTTTACTGTTTGAAACCTCAGTCAGTGAATAAATATGATTTTACTGCTGCTTAGTTTGGATGTTGAACTGTATTAGAGGAAACTGCTCTCTTTCATAGTGAATTTTGTTTCAGGGTGGTGTGTGTGAAAAATAACACAAATAGGAGTATTTTTGGATGATCATACTGAACAGTCAGCAAGAAGAAAAGTATGGTATGGTGAAGGGAAATCTGTTTGTAGTAAAAGCAATATAAGCTTGTGGTTTGCTAACAGGACTGAGACGTGAATTTTCACTTTAACCCTAGCCATAAAACTCCCTCCAGTGCTGAGGAAAACACTTGATCTCCTGTTGTTGCACCTCACTTTCTTCCTCTCTGTATTAGTGCTAGTCATAACCCAGCTCACAAGAATACCGTTCCTCTTGAAGTTCAGTTATTCTCAGAGGTTTTGTAGAGATTCTTTTCTAACCTAACATGCCCACTCCTTGTCAGTGTTGAGTGCCATTGTCTTATTTCCCGATTAAACAGGCTTTTATGGCTTTCATTCTTTTTAGCTCAGCAGAGCTACCATTTCTGGGAGGGAGAGTAAGACTCGGTGCTGTCTTGTGCATTATGCAGGAGGTTTTCAGTAGCAACTTCAGGTTAAGAATTCAGTGCTGGTTTTAAAGTGGAACATAAATATCATTTCATTTTCTAAGCGCAGCTGATCTGAGCTCCTTGAGAAATGGTAATCATGAGACAGACTACAGCTTGCTGTTTTTGCAGGCACCTTTGCAGTAGCCACAGATTTAGTTAGATTTAATGTGTGTACCTAAATTATGGATTCCCATGAAGAAAAAGCTTGAATTTAGCCAGCTAGGAACACCTAACTGCACAAATCCCCTTGGCACAGCAGGGTGCCATCGATCTTTTCTCAGCTTTTGAAAAGATCTGGCTGTGTGCCCTACATATTGACCATCTTGCTCATGAAGGGCCTTAGTTTTGTTTTCCCTTTATCATTTCCTCCTTGAGGTGTCTAATGTTGCCAGTGGTTCCCACAAGAAGTTATCCTTGTACTCCTACCGAAACCAGAATCACAGCCAAAGCCAGCTTTTAACTGGGCTTTGAAGGAAATGGTGATGTTCTTCTCATTTTGCTAGCAGCATCACTTTCTCACCTTTACAAATAGTTTTCTTCTCTACTGTTGCATTTAAGTGTTTTGCGATTCTCGTACCAACACCAATTCAAATGCTGAACAGTGGTGTTATGCACCTCTTTCCTTCTGGTATGTATATATCCCATGCACCAGAGAGTGCCAAGTTTGTGGAACTTTTTATCAGAGCCTCATCAGTTTTTGCTTTCCTGAGTCATGTGTTAGGTTGTATGGTTTTTAAATATTTGTTGACTAGAGGATATGTTGAGATGACTGGATAGAGAAAAGAGAAGAATTAATAAAAGGCAGAATTCAGTGACTTGGGTAGTCTGTTGGAGATAAATCCTTTCCCGGATGAAGAGCTACATCCCGCAAGGCCCAGGGCAGTTTGAGCATAACAAAATTGCAGGCTGGCAAATTCTCTGCTTTCCTGCTAACTATTATAAACAGAACTTACAAAAAACCCACAACAGACCTTTAAATACAATTGCATTTCAATTCTGAGTGAAGTAGGAGAAACAAACTAAAACCTAGTAAGCAGTCTTAGAAAGTGTTTCCCATTATACTCCATACAAGAATTGTCATCATTTAAATAGCACAGGTGCATACGGGAGGTATCCAGGAGGCAACAGAAACTTTGTGGCATCCTCTTTGCTCCCACTTCACGCTTGCAAGCTTTTGTTCATCAGCGTAGCTGCCTTTGCAGGACGGCATCTTGAGCTGTAGCTGGTTTTGACTGAAAGTTTCCAGGCTTTGTCACTGAAAGAAAAAAAAATATTATGGAGAGAAAACAAAGAACATTTTCAATTTCTTGCCTGATTGAAACAGCAAAATTGGTTTGGCTGTTTTGGCGTGAGAGTCAAGGCAGAAAGTACAGCCTCTCCATTTTAAACCACATAACTATTTTACAACCCACTTTGCACAAATGGAGCCATGGAGGAAGACAGGACGGGTTGTGAGAGAAATTGGCTGCAAGGAGAAGCAGTGTAATCTCTTGCATGTCTTTAACAACAGTATGATCCTTTGATATTCTATATGCAACAAAGTTTTGTTGAGCTTGCCCACCTGCACATACGTGCCATTTGTGAACCTTTCGCTCAGCCCGTTTAAAGTTTGCCTGGGGATTTAGCAGAGTTTTGCAATCTCAGAGTCGCGTGGCTTGTCACATGTAGCGTTAAATGAAATTGGTTTGTATTGCAACAGGATTGGTGGGAGGATCAAAGTCCTGGTATAAAATAAAAGGAGTTATTTGGCTTCTGTGTGCTGAAACATTTCTATTTTCCTCCGGTTTTTTTTTCATTAGTATATTAATCTTAAGCTATTGAGTTCTCCAGGAGTGAGCAAAATGGACCAAAACAGTTATTAAAGAGAGGATTGGCTCTTCAGTTACTGTGAGAAGGGGTGCACGTTAATGAAAATGTGGGGGTTTTAAGGCTGATCATCATTTTGGTTTAAAATCAGGCGTGCACTGAAACAACACGATATATCTGATAATTGTAGCTTACCCCAAAAAGCCTGTGGTCAGCTAGAAATTTGGCAGATTGTCTCTCAGGTCAGGAAGTAGTTTTGGTTTACAAATTTAAAAGCCAAAATCTGTTTTAGTATTTCTTAAATGTCAAAACAACCCTCTGACCTTGAAAATTACTTTCTCTGTATACTTTTTGTGCTTTTACGTAAGAAAAGGGCCTTTTTCTTGGTGAAATATTGTAGCCTGTTTGTCATCAAATCTGAGAATTTAGAGCAGGGAAAGTGACATTAACTCATCTTTTCTTTCCCTTTGCTAGTGCAAGAGCGGGCGTCATTCATATCAATGGCAGCTGGAGGGAAAAAGGCTTACTAACCTTTAACTATGCTTCCAGTTTATTTCCATAATATACACTGTTTCTTCTTGGCTGCTCAGTCCTCTGTCTGCAGCATTTCAGACCTCATAATAATAATACGTGGGAGGACAAGTTTCTCTGCTGTGCATCAGAAGTGACCTCCAGTGCCTCGATGTTTGTCGGTTCCCATCTAAGCACTGCGGGAAGGTAAAGGCCGTATTTAGGGCAGCTGGCCAACTGCACACTTCTGTAACCCAAACTGATTGTTCCTGACCCTTAATGTGATCGGTTGAACTTAAATATGACATTTGAGCAGCCCATTCAGTTTACATATCTCCAGTATTCTCCTTTTCTGCAAAGTTGTTTTGCCACTTCTGGATGTTTGGTGGTTTTCCCTCCTCTGAAAACATGCCCTTCCTTCATCCCTTCTCCATGTACCTCTTCTTCTTACTCCCTTTTCCTTTTAGAAAGCAGACGTGTTTCCAGCAGCAGAAGCAGCCTGTGGTTCTCTCTGTGAATGAGAAGTGGCATGAGAGGGAGCACTCTGAAGCCCTTCTCTCCCCCCTGGCAGTGGAGCACAACTCATCCTCACTGTTTCCAGGCATTGCTGCTCTGCACAAAAGCGAGTTCAGATCCTTTTGGTTCGGCTATGATGAACCTCAAAACTTCTTATAGTGTAAGCTTCGGGCCTCTTCTGCCTCAGTTACCCATACTATCTAATGTTATTGCATTCCGTAAGAATTTCTGCCCAAGGAGTTGTAATTAATATGTAATTGTTACTGACTTAACTTTCCCTGGATTTCTGTGAAGTAGGGAGGTCTTATTTTCAGCACTTGGCTGCAGAGGAAACTGAGCACAGAATGAATTACTTCTTGATTTAACAACACCTGAGCACAAATTTCTTTTAATTTTAGGGTCATTTTAGGAAATTCTCTGAGAATGAGAAATTATTTGAAATGTCTGCTTCCAGTAGTTTGCTGAAAAGCATTTTAAAAAGAACTGCGTGGTCTTTATAGCAATCACTTAATTCGGTACCATTGTTACGTAGAGGCACAGCATTTGCTTAAGGTCGTACGACCTGATGCTCAAAGAGTTAAGCATCTTTCTTTTCATAGTCTTTTTTGGTTATATTCCTTCATTTCTCTCTGTAGTTGATAATTTAAAGATTGAACAAGGCTCTTTGGAGAAGAGATTAAATTTGGAGGTGTTGGCGGTAGTGTTCCAAGGTGATGGTTATTCAGCCAGTTTACAATGTAGCATTATGAATTATTAAGTATATTAAAATGTTAAAAAGTAATACCTGCTCAGTGATATGCCAACTTAATATAGAGCAAACACCTACTACTGATCTGTAGTTAAATTATTTAATCTAGAACTAATTCTACCGTTCAAACCAGTTTCAAAAATGAAATAGTTCTATCACTGAAAATAATTAATTGTTCAAACCCATAGGGCTAAATACAGCAGTGACCTAAATGATAGGAGAGAATTACACATCGGACACAGGTATGTGGGAAAATAAGTAGCAAAATAATACGTTGCTCCAATTCTCTCTTATCCTGGCCAGTATCATGCACTTTTGCTAGTAGGGCTTTTTGCTGTGCTGGCTTTACCCCCCGCTACCTCCACCCAGCATTTGAATTCCAGCACTTAAATGATGATCTCGCAGGGAAAGTTGGTAGAGGTTCATGTTGTCTTTGTCCTGCATCCATTTACACCCATTCTGCAACCTGGCACAGGGCTTGGGCCACGGCTGGTCCTGCTGAAGATCTTGGTGCGGTAGTGCTGACCGCGGGTCCGGGAAAGGGAGCTGCCTGCCAGAACACTCCCAGTGACCTCAATCAAGTTGCTACTGATTCACCCTGATGTAAAAACGAGCAAATCTCGGGCCAGTAGACCTTGGTGATGAAATGTTTCCAGTATCCAGTTTCAGGCAAAATAATGAACCCCTTTGAAGAAAAAAAAAATATTTTTTTTTTTTCGCTCTTTCTATCCGAACACCTCCACAAAACAAAATGGGGGAAAGGAGGAGAAGAGCAAATATCCAACAGGAAATTTTTTCTTCAACCTTCTTGGAGAAAAAATTCCCCCTCCTAAATCAGAACAAGATGGAGCCCTGGAGCCCCACCTGCTGACTTGAGGAAACCGAGAGAAGAAAGGGAAGATACCTGGTCCTGTGCCAGGCATTCAGCGCTGGGCTTGTAGTGCTGTGATGTGGCACTTAAAGCTCTAGGGGACCTGGAGCCAGTGTTACAAATGCAACAAAAACTCTCATGAAAACAAGCCTCTCAACAGCGTGTTGAGCTGGTCTGCAATGGCCTCAGGAAATCCCCCTGGCTAGACAGGGCCTTTTTATCCACTACATTGCTCTGACTCAAAGAGAAATCTCATGTAACCTCCTTGACCAGAAACTGAGTGTGCCTGCAGTCTGCAGCGTAGAGCTATGCAATTTCCTTATTTTCAGTTAATCATTTCCCACCTCCCGCTCTGAAGAAGTCTGCCCTACCTTTCTTTGCTGTCTCATCACATGAAGGGCCCAATGCTGCAAGCACATGGCATGTCCTGAGTCATCAAGTTTCCCACCATCCTTCCTTTGTGGTCAGATCCTTAGCTGATGTAAACTGGCCTAGGGCCATTGATTTGAGTGGGGATTCTCACTGGTTGAGCACTTGGCCCTTTGATTCTCAGAGAATTACTCATTTTTAATAGCATTGCGACTGGCGCTACATGTTTTCAGGCTCAGGACCATCTACAAGCGAATGCTTGCGTATTAATTACAACAAAGAGCAAATCTACTTGACATTTGATTTTGTTTTTCTTGTTTCCTTGCAAGCTTGAAAATGAGCTGCTTTTGCCAAAAAAAAATCGGAATGCATTTCACACCTTTTTTTTTTAAACTTGAAATAGGCCCCTTGAAAAAACTGACATGTTAAACACCAGCAAGAAAATGATTATTTGGACATATGGCTCCTCTTCCTGAACTTTGCGAAGAGGTTAGATAACGCTCTTTCACATCTTAAAAGACTAGACTCCTGCTACATTACTAACATATTCTTATGTAATAATCCAGCACTGATGATACTTTATCCAGTCCCAGTAATGTAAGACTCATTTATGGTTCGGTCAGTTATGAGGGATTTGTCTTTTCACAGATTATCTTCTAATTTGTTCTTTTTCATTAGTCTGTCCTGTGGTAGAATATAAAATAGAGTATCCTGTGGCTCGGTCTTTCAGCAGTGTTTTGCATTGTATGGATTGTTTCTATTAAATACTGCATTATTAATTCAAAAGTAAAACCAAATTTTAAAATGCCAGCCTTAAATGATGACAAATTCATCCAAATCAGTCCACTTACTTTCAGATAAGGCTGTTTCATAAAAAGGACAAAATTTGTAAGAATTAAAATAAAGGTGTCAAACCATCTGAGATAATGAAATTTCACAGAAAAATTGTCATTACCTTTGTCACAACCAATGTTAGCAGTCTTGTAAGGTCTGCAGGTACTTGCAGAATGTGTAGTCATATAGGTGAGCTGGCCAGGAAACAGCAATGCCCCATGGTGAAAACATCTGAAATTTTGGAATGTGAGTATGAAACTTTTTCCTAAAGAAATGAGTTTTCAAAATACCCACCTCAGTAGAGCTAATGGCTCCAGGGCAAGGACTCCTGTGAGGGAGTGTGGGAGTCTGTTCCCTTCCAGGTCTTCCTCTTCTCACGCTTAATCATCAGGCTCTAGGATCAGCATCTTCCTCTGACTTTGAAATAGACTTTCTATCCTGGACCAAAGAAATTTCCCTAATGATATTTTCATTAGGAATTATGTTTATCACAAGTTGTTTCATGTTCAGTGACAGAATTCTGCAATGGAAAATTGTGGAATCACAGAATCTTGGAACAGTAAAAACCAGAAAGGACCTACTGAAGTCACTTGGGTACAGCCCTCATCCCTGCTCAAAGTAGAGCCAGCGAGGATCAGGCTTTCTAAAACCAATTTGTTTGTGTGTGCATGTATGTCCATCTATCTACCCATTTTATAAATGCTTATACCCTACTGCATAATTTTTCAGTAACTCCGTTTCTGAAACTTGAGATTTTAAAAATAATTTTTTTATTCCCTCATTGATAAGCCAAAGCTCTTGATCACAATCTGCCCTGCACAGGACAGCTGTACAGCCACTGTACTAGATTCTTGCTGTGCCTGCTTCTTTCCTTTAATTGCAAAACCACGTTTTTTAGTGACAGTGTGTTGTAGGGGCTTAAACATATCCCCTGAGTCATGAAATAATGCTGTAACCAAGGTCTGGCACTGACTAGACTGAGACTGAACTCTGTTCCTGCACAGAAGGGAGGAACCCAGTTCTGCTACCCTGCATTTGTTGCTGCTCTCTCTTGCACACATGATGTTCAACTGGATGGAGCAGTGCTCTAATCTGATGTGGCAGCTCCTACATTTATATCTTTTAAGTGCTTTACTTTCATAAATTAATTCTGAAAACACTCTTGTGACGTTACTCATTGTTACGATTCCCATTGTAGAGACCCTGTGTCTAATTCTTAATTATACTAATTCTTTCTTATGCTGGTGAGGTTCCGGATCTGTGAAAGGGTCTCCCAACTCGGGGAGATGGATTGCAGAAATGTCAATGGCAAAATGAGAGTTCATTGCCCTACAGCAATTCTCTGTTTCTCTAAGGTTGGAGAGAAATACTGGAAAACGAGTATAAAAGAGGCTCTGTTGGTTTGTACTAGGGGCTACATCGGAGATGCATAGCTCAAACCTCTAAGAGGTGTTGTGTTGACCAAAATGAAATTATTTGGATCGTTGACACTCCTTTCAGTGTGGCTACAATCTCATCAAAAGAAAGTGAATGGCACCTTTGCTGCCCCTTCTTTTCCTTTTACTGGAATACACTATCAGAGAATTTACACCCTACCCCCCAAAAAACCACCAACAAACCTCGAATGAGAGGCAGTGAACTTGAGAGAGGGAGGAAGAGACTGAGGCTTGCCCAACAATGAATGGCAAGTCATTTTAAAAGTACTCATTATGTGCTGAAACCAGAAGGATCTTCTGTCTGTATGATAAAACTACCAGTGAAATGTACTGCAAGATAATTAGGAGCAAACAGGCAGGAAAAATGAGTGATGCGCTACTCTTCATTTCCTGAGCTGGTCTTGTTCCAGTCACCTTGCAAGCTGCAGCTGTGTCTATAGAGAGAGTGGAGGTGGAAATCAAGCCTATCTATGTTTTCTTTCCTCACAACTTTACCTAGCCTAAGGACATGATGGACAATCATATCTGCTGCAGGAGGGAGAGCAAATTCTACACCCTTCTCTGGCTGTTTGGTTTCCCACTCTATTTATATCCAGTTCTAAGGGAGAAAGTGGTATGTGCAGATTAGGGCCCCTTGCCGCTGTCCATGAGACAAAACTAGTGGTTGGACAGAGAAACCAGAAGCTCTCAGTGGGTTGACTTTGTTGGGAACAGGCAAGGTGCCCAAGGGCTGGAGGAAATCCAGTGTCACACCAGTCTTCCAAAAGAGCAAGAAGGAGGACCCAGGAAACTACAGGTCAGTCAGCCTCACCTCCCTCCTTGGAGGGATGATGGAACGGCTCATTCTGGGCATAATCTCAAAGCATATGGAGGAAAAGAAAGCTATCAGAAGTAGTCAACACAGATTCACCAAAGGGGAAATAACATCTGACTAACCTGATAACCTTCTAAAATGGCATGACTGGATTGGGAGATGAGGGGAAGGCAGTGGATGTTGTCTACGTTGACTTCAGCAACGCTTTTGACTCCCATCTCCCACAGAATCTTCATAGGTAAGCTTAGAAAGTGTAAGTTAGATGAATGGACAATGAGGTGGATTGAAAACTGACTGAAAGACAAAGCTCAGAGGATCATGATTAGTGGTACAGAATCTAGTTGGAGGTCCGTAACAAGTGGTGCTCCCCAGGGGTCAGTTATGGGTCCAATCCTCTTCAATATCAATGACCTGGATGAAGGGAGGGAGTGTACCCTCAGCAAGTTTGCTGATGACAGCCACCGGGAGGGGTGGCTGACACACTAGAAGGCTGTGCTGCCATCCAGCGAGACCAGGACAGGCTGGAGAGTTGGGCAGAGAGGAACTTGATGAAATTCAATAGGGGCAAGTGTAGTGTGCTGCATCTGGGGAGGAATAACCCCCTGCACCAGTACAGATTGGGGGCTGACCTGCTGGAGAGCAGCTCTGTGGAAAAAGACCTGGGAGTCCCGGTGGTGACCGTGAGCCAGCAATGTGCCCTTGTGGCCAAGAAAGCCAATGGCATCCTGGGGCGCATCAAAGAAAGTGTGGCCTGCAGGTCAAGTGAGGTTATCCTCCCCACTCTATTCTAGCCTGATGAGGCCCCATCTGGCATGCTATGTCTAGCTCTGGGCTCCACAGTTTGAAAAGGACAGGAAACTTCTGGAGAGGGTAGAACAAAGGGGTACAAAGATAATTAGAGGACTGGAACATCTCTCTTAACAGGGAAAAGCTGATGGACACGGGTCTTTTTAGTCTGGAGAAGAGAAGACTGAGGGGGAATCTGATCAATGCCTATAAATACGTAAAGGGTGGGTGTCAAGAGAACAAGGCCAATCTTTTTTCAGTGGTGCCCAGTGACAGGACAAGAGATAACAGGCACAAATTTGAACATAATAAATCCCATCTAAACATGAGGAGGAACTTCTTTACTTTGAGGGTGACAGAGCACTAGAACAGACTGTCCAGACATGTGGCAGAGTCTCTGTCTCTGGAGACCAGTCTGGACACGTTCCTATGCAACCTGCTCTAGGTGGACCTGCTCTGGCAGGGTGGTTGGACTAGATGATTCTGAGATTCTGTGACTATGTAAATCTCATGGGTTTGGCATGCTGAGGCTTTACAGCTCCCGGGACTGCTAGCAATACTGTCGATCTTACAAAGGTTTTGTCCTGAATGCCAAACATGAAAGTAATTACTGGTTTTACTCGGCATTGAGCCTATGGAAAAGCCTGCAGAATCAAGACATCTTTAGATAAGAAAGACTGGAGGCAGAGGCACAATACCTGTCACCTACAAATGTGAGAAATAAGATTTGTGAATGTGTGACAAGACCAAAGTTAGCAAGAGGGATATATAGCATGCTTCACGTCAGCATTTAGAACAAAAGTGGGGCAGACGTCCGCTTTAAAGTTCTTCAAATCAAAATTATAATTGTCTTCCCATGAAAGCATGAGAGAAAATTAAGCTTCCTGACACCCTGAGATACTTATGCTTTCAGAACTCATAGAATAAAATATAGCAGAACAGAGTAGAATAGGCTGAATATAACATATGATGCTGTTTAAGTAATTTTAATTTTGAAGCAGAGATGCAAGTTGGTAATGACAGTATGGATCATGATAGAGGATAGAGAGTGAGGTAAACAGTTGTTTTCAGTGCTTAAAAGTCTTCTGAGGCCCTCACAATAAGCATCCATATAAATGTACAGAAAACACGTTACCTGCAAAAGTCACCTCCTCATTTATCTGCTTTTTAACACTTTTGAAATGTTACTTTTCAGCAAGGTGCAGCCAAAGAGGAAGAGAGGCAGGAGTCTTGCTCTTCCTGTGTCTTCTCAACCAGATGTTTTATAGAGTTCCCCTAGGTTGCACTGTTGCTTTTTCAGTGAAGGCAAGGGGATTGCCCTGGTGCCCGTGAACGCATGGCTCGCTTTTCAGCATCTTATTGCTGGTGGTAATGTGCAAAAAAAGAAAGAACAGAAATGTCTCTCATAGCCAAATTTACAATATTTTCCTTTTTTAAAAAAGATAGTATTTTCTGGAAAGTTGGCCATTATATTTGGATTGTCTAAGAAAAAATATGGAGCCCCTGTGATGTTTCCCTTTGCATTTCCCTATTGTCAGCAAATCTCTGAAAGGAATTGCCTTGGGAACTGCACAGTGTAAAGAAGAGGTGCTTTAGGAACCAGGTCTAGACATTGGATATAGTTTTGTTGGGGGTAAGGAGGAGGCTGGTAGTCAGTGCAATAGGAAATAAGCTTGTTTGTTTTGCCCCAGAAAATCAAATTGCATATCTGACAGAAATTAACTAGGTTAAATGCAAGGCATGGTACCTTTCTCAGCTTAGTGTACCAAACATCATGGTGCAAATTAGGAAAGACTGCATACCCAAAAGATAAGCAAGGAGTAGATTTCTGTGATAGGTGGACTTTCCAGTCTTTTCCTTTAATTTCTTATGTACAGAATGATAACCATATATTCACCCTCTCCAACATGCTGTGCTGGTTTACATCTCTGAACAAAAAGCACAGACTCACAGCTGTTTATGAAGACAAGCCAATAAATCTAGAGGAATATATTTATACAATTTATCCTGAGATTACATAGTTAAATGCCATTTTTTCAGGTAGACAGAGCTCCTTCATTGTGAAGGAACCAAATTCCTCCCTGTGCCACCCAGATCTGTTGATTTTCCATTAATGTCAGCTCATGTCAGCTGTAGTGTTACAAGATGAATACTTCATTTTGTAATACTTCTGAATACTGCAGAATATTTCATATATGTTAAAGGAGCAAGTACTCTGCCATTTCCAGGTCCTTCCCAGTCTGCTGTTCCGTCGTGCTTTTGGCTGGCATTATATGATGCATGTGGAAGTCAGAAAGTGAGGAGCAGTGCTGGTATCTTTTCTTTTCATAAGTCCTGTCATTTGCCAATGACAAATCCAGCTACAGTTCTCATAAAGACCCATTCCAATTCTGCAGCCACACTTTGTTCCTATGGATTGGGTATCATACACATGAGCTTGAAATCTTGCTCCAGCACTGGTTGCCTTTTCCATAGCAAACAGCAAACTTTATTCAGCTGATCAGACTGAGCTTTCAGTTCTTGCTTCTTTGCCTAAACCTCCCTGATACACACAATGTTTTACATGAAGGAAGAGCAAGCAAGAGGTTGCAATGCCAAGAGAGAGATCATCATCATCATGTATCTAAATTAAAATCTGTGATAAAATCTCAGGAGGGGAAGATGATGTACATTTTCTGGAGCTGCTCCTGGCCTTTTGCATTTAGACTCTAGGTCTACACTTGGTTGATATTCAGGTAGAAATCAGGAGGTCTTTGACTTGTGCAGCTTCTAGTAGAAGGGGACCTACTGAGAGTGCACTTAACAGTAGCACTTTCTCCATTAAGCAATCTGGGAGATTTGGGGATCACCGTATCAGGAACACATGCTAATAAAATATGTGCCACATAGTAAAAACTCACCTGGGTGAAATGCTGCTCCTTCTGATATCAATGGAAATTTCCTTTTGACCAGGGGTTGCTATGGCAGCAAGCACTGGAAATGAGAACAAGGACATTTTGATATGTCTACACTGTGGATTGCAAATTATGATACCCGAGTTAGTTTTAAACAGTCTTGCGAGAAGTGGTCTAGTTAAGGCAGCCTGGAATGCCACATGGCCTAATTTACCATGCTAAGCAACTTGCTTTCCTCTGTGTTCAGGGTCCCTCCGTGCCTGGGATAGAGCAGAGGTGAAGAGGCATTTGAGGGGATGCTCATTTTAGAGCAATGGGATGAGGAGCAGACTGTGACAAGGAGTAGTGTAGAGAGGGAGAAATAGCATGAGAGAGAGCAAGTGAGAAAACCAGAGGACAGCAGTCCTCTGAATGGAGTGGATGGCAGCAAAATTAATAGCAACAGAAGAGATGCAGGTTAGAGGGTCTGGGGACTAAAGGGTCTCTTCCCATGGAACGCACTTTGCTGTACTCCTTGGAAGTCAGGCCAAGGTCTCATGGCTCTCATCATTTCTGTTGTCGGGAAGACACCATCAAAGTCCTGAGTGAAGCATCCTTACACTCTTCCAGTGCTTGATCACCTCGTAAGCACCGTTTTACTCGTGCTGCTGATGACGCTGCTGACTGAAGTGGTGAAGTTCTGTATTACAGCTCCACAGGTGCTAACCTGCCTCAGCAGCAAGATGGAATGGCACGCAATTTTTAAGTTGGCTTTAAAAGAAAAGCCTGAGAAATTATACTGAAAATGCATTACTGTAATGTTAATGTTGCTAAGTCAAGCACTTAAAAGTTAGGAAATGCCACTGTTAATGTTGTTTGTAGAACCTTACTGAGGGCCCCTTGTACCATTACCATAGCCTGTAATTACATGACTACACACTGTTTCTTCCATTGAACCCCTGCATCAAGTGGTCAGGTCCTCTGCATATTTCATTAGAAACATAGCCCAGAGCTGTTTTGCACCCTGCTGTATTATTAGTTTGATACTGACCCAGGGAAGAGAAAACTACTTGTCTGTGTCACTGTGCTCTACAAAATCTCCTCATCTGGAAAGGAGTTGTGGCCTTTGATAGCACTGTATTTCTCTGAAATCTCCTTTTCTATTCTTTGGTAGCATCTTACCTCCCATAATCCCGTAATATTTCAAGTGGGAGCAATTCCTATTTTGGGGAGGCTGGGGAGACGACTCATAAATAGCATTTAAAAGACCTCATTAAGTCCAATGTCCCATTTGCTTCTGCAGTACATCCCTCTCCTATTGACCCTGGTTAGTTCTTCCTGAAATCTGTGCAGAGTCAACGGGCCCCAACGGGCTGGTGGGCAGATAGGACACAGTCATCCAGCACGTGGCTTTTTAAAAGGTGGAAAAGGGCAGAAACCCACTTTTTCCCATAGCAGAGGGTGATAGAAGGAATGAATAATACTGATACCTCCCATCATCTCTCCATTAACGGTGAAGCACATGAAGAGCGGTGCTCGCTTTGCTTGGAGCTGTACGTAGAAAAGCTGATGAAAATAATACAGAGAGGATGCTGGAGCTTCTGTCAGTCTTTTGTTTCTTCTTTCCTTAAGCATGTGTATCCAAAATGCAAAGTGAGAGGGGAGTCCCAGCACTTCGTCTTGAAGGCCAGTACTCAGCTGCGTTATGAATTCCTTCTCTGCTTTCTTCCCATGCTTTTGAGCGATGCTTGCAGGTTAGCCATGCCCATTTAAAAGTTTATATACAGATGATGTTCACAGAGCTGATCAGGAATTACGGATTTGCTGCTGCAACTGGAGCCCTGTGTAAAATACAGAGAATTTATTTAAAATACAGCGAATATCCCTGCCTCACACGGTAAATTCACACACACACCCTTTGCTGCCATTTGCTCGGGAGGGGACATCAGAGCCCGTGTGTGCCCTGAAAACCAAGGCAGGTCCCCCTTTCAGAAAGTTCTGGCAGGGCAGGGGTCTGGGGGCTAAACATGCTGGCAGCTCCCTCTCACAGCAGCATGTTACCTGCCACCTGCCCTCTCAGAGGGAGAGGCTGCCTGCCCCACATGTTTCTAGAAGCTGACTTTCCATAAGTGTCATAAATCTCTGCCTTCCCTGCCACACAGCGCTGCTGCTGCACTGGTTATCACCAGGATTCATCCATTTGAGCGGCACTTTGCTTTCTGACCCAGGGTGGAAGGAATAGATTGCTTTGCTACCTATTTTGGGGTCCCACAGTGCCTGGGACTTCTGTATCCCAATACCTGCCATTGCCTTTTTATAGCATCTCCGCCTGTATCTGGCAGGTACGCAGTTCGTCTGTGTCTGTGCAGAGATCCATGGCAAGGATGTGCTCTCGAAGCTCATGTAGTTCCCAAATCATAACATTCCAGTGATCCATCAGGAAAATTCAACTGAAGGGCAGCATGGTCTTGCTTTAACCAAACAGAAGTAGCAGGAGAAGCTGCACTCCCTTCTCCACCCCACAGGACAGGTAGTGTTTGAAGGCTGCGTGAAGGCGCACGGGTGTTTATTTCGGTGAGAGCTGCGGTGGTGTGTAAGAAAGAGAGAGAAGGGATCTCCCAGCTTTTTGGAGAGGGCCTCTATATAATGCCATTTGAATCTGTACTTTTTGTTTGGTGGTAAGTTTTAATAGTTATCCTTTGAGGATTTTCCCTGCGAGCTTATCTGAATACACCAACAGTCTTTTTTGTAATATTCGCATTTCCCCTTTGGTTCAGCCGAGCCCACTGACAGATCATTCAAATTCAATTGTTTTATGTCTAAGCCGAACAGCTAATTAAAGTAGGGATGATTAA